>JAODUE010000012.1:631758-662461 GCA_027564755.1 Amblyopsis hoosieri
TCTGGACGGTGAACACACACGCACACGCACACATGTACTCACACACACATACGCACACACACACACACACACACACACAACATAAACACACACAAACACACACACACACACGCACATGTACGCAAGCACACACACACACACACACACACGCACACGCACACAGAGCGGCCACTAGATATTAAATCCCACGCATTAACGCACATGCAGAGTTAGAAAGATGGAAGTGCCCCCCACCCTAGTCTCGCAGAGCCAGCCTTTACTTACGTAAAGTCTGGGACACAGCACTGGCTAACTACGTCAAGATTTGACGTATTTGGTCTATTTGACAGGAGAGGTGTTTTGATTGAGATGCACAATGACCAACGACGTAACTCAACGTATGTTAAACTTATACAGAGGAATTTGTTGAAAAGCATACCAACACAACTCTGGTTGTGTTCAAGTATTGCATCTGTTCGATAAGTAGACTACGTTTACAACAACTGAAATTAGTAAATAAAGCACCACTATCGGAATTGCAGATACAGACAATGCTAACATTCAATGAATATCGACTTCCTCACTTCCGGAAAGTCTGTCTACGGGTATATATGTACAGTATTGCAGTGGCGCAGTGCTAAGGGACAGTAAAGGCTTAGGCCACCCTAAAGCTAGAACTACACCACAGCGATTTTCGCTCGTGTGTGTGGGATCGGCTGCTTATCAACAGAAATCGGCAGGTCGCTGGTTGACTCTCTGGTGTAGCCGCTGGACCGACCGCTCCTATCAACCGAAACCCGACGCGCTATCAACTTTTTCTAGCGATTAACATTTTTAATAGGCAGCAAGAGGTGAAGGAAATTGCTAGCGTTTCCACCAATCAGAATCTAGGTAAAGGCTTTTCAGGCTTTCAGAGTAATATCAATATAAGAAAACACAAAAACCTAATAACAGTGTAAACTGTTAACTGTTTGCATTTCAACATGATACCTCCAAATCACGGCAAATGCATGGATTTGCGTCGTGTTGCTCGCCTGTTTATATTTCCTATGACTCATTCATCTTCTCCTCATTTAATATTGAATTAACAAAAGGCATAGAAAGACCTACATTTGATAACGCAAGCACTAGGCTACTACATTTTGGTGTCAGTGTTGTGTTTCACTCTTTATAGTTGTCAGTAATAGTCCCGCAACTTCCTTGTTTCTGTTTTCTGGGTTGTCCGTCAGGAGTAAACTTAGTTGAAACATTTATTTAGCCAATCAGCCAAACGTATTTAGCCAGTCAGCCAAACAATCATCTAACAGCCAATCAGTGAGCCAGCCAGCCATCCGTCGTAGCCAACCAGTACAGGCTGAGGCTCCCTTTGAGGGCCCCGGGGCCACTCAGCCACGGCCCCAGCGAGCCGGTGAGAGGATTGACCGGGCAGGCTTATTCTATCACCCAGACAGCTCCATTGTTCTGCCGCCCCTGGAAGAACAAAAGGAGAGCGCTCGGGAGAGTTCAAGAGGCACATTTACCTGATTTACTGGGCCCCACATCCCCCCTGGGCGCTAGCTCGACGTCAGGCAGCGCTGCGATGCCCTCGCTTATGCCCCAGCCATCTATTAGTCTTTACATTTGTTTTTCCTGCGAAGGTGTGCACTGCAACAGTTTTTCAAAGTCACCCTTGCTTCCATTTCGCCCCAGCAGAAAGCCTGTGTTACTTAACTTGAGTTTGTTGGACTAAGTTGAAGTTTAGGCACATCTCAGCTTCGGCAGTTGAGACTAATTGGAGCAACTAGACTAATTGGACATGCGGCCGTATATAGCTCCTCACGGGGACGTTTTACGCGGAGAAGACAATTTGTGTGCATAATTCCACACCCAGAGAGAAATGGTTGTGTGAGAGTGCAAAGAAGGATGCCTAGATGTGTTTCTACTAATGGTCTTGAAGGAACCTGGGATTTAAGGTAAGGTGTTTTAGGCTCAAAGCCATAACTTGTTATTTACAGATCCATCCATCCACGCCTGCACCAGTCCAGCCCAATGGCGTATGCCGCTGTGTGGTGATGGGATTGACGGTCCCGGCGGCGATCCAACACACAGGAGAGGCCAATCAGCTGCTCTCAGGCCAATGTTAACAACCTCCATGCATCAACCGGTGCGGGAGGTTGAGCGCGCGCGCGCATCTGGCATTAACAAAACGACGGCGCGGGTCGCGCAGCATGTGCTGGATGGAGCCCCGTTCCCTCCACGAGGCCTCTGTTAGGAGCGTCGTGTTGTTAGCATGCTGTTTGTGTAATTTAGGTATTTAAAAGACGGCGAGGGTCCAAAGACTGATTACACCATCGAGTAATCACCCACCTCCACTGCCTCCCTGATTGATCACCCTCTCACTTAATAGCACTGCTTAACACACAGGTTTGTCCAGATTAAGTAATTACCTTAAAGCAAAAGTTTATTATCTTCCAAGACGGGCCGGTGATAAAAGGTGTACTGTCGAGGAGAGCGCCAGCGAGGGCTTTGCAGTTGGTGAATGAGAGCGATAATTAAAATACAATGAATTAAATTGTCGCTTCTGGGGCTGTCACCGTGCTCCCTTGCTAACATCCATATTACCCCACCGGCGCCCCGGCTAGGGGGGCGTCTGGGATTACGCCTTGCCCCGGACCAGTCGAGCAGCTGAATGGGAAATTACTCCAATGGGCCCATCTGTAAATTAAACAAAGACCTAGTTCTTCACCAAAATGAGGGGGCACGTTGCAGATGGGGGGGAGGGTGGTGAGGGGGGGGTTAAAAAAAAAAGAAATCCACTTTCTGCAGCTAAGAATAGCACCTGAGGTTTGAGTGAGTCACTTTCACACATTAGGACTGCGGCGGCTTAATGAGCAAGGCACTTTGGAGGCCGGGACAGATGTTGGAGGATGGATGACGCAAGGCGACGCAGCTTAATGCGTGAGTGTCTGTATTAGCCGGGCTGATGGATCGCTCTCCGGGAGAAACAGGGAAGTCATCTCTGGCTCTGCGTGGCCCCCTCCCCCCCCCATCCCCCATCCCCCCTCTCTGATCCCCAGCTGGAGGGGTGGGGGCCAGACCTCCAGGCGAACCAGAATAGATCGGGACCCTGTTGCGTCAGCACCACGCTGCCTCCCGTGATGACCAGCGCCGCGCTGGCGCGCATCGCCACACGTCAGGCGAAGGGGAAAGTGAAACGGACAGCCCGGGCAGCTGAGTTCGCTGAAGCAGGGTCGTGTCTATTTTTCCGACACCATTCTCCACCCCCCCCCCCCCGGCCCCGCTGTCCGCTTTTCTGTGTCGTTTCTGTGTTTGACACTTAGCTGCTGCTCATGACTGAGAGCAGAAACGCCTGGCTGACTCCGCCAGATGTTTAAAAGAGTGTTTTAAGATGTGCGGATCACTTGAGCTAGGCTAACGCTAACATGGGCCCAACAAGACGACGGGACTGTTAGTCCACAGTGTTATTGCACGGTAAGGTTGAAAGGCTGCAGAGTGTGTTGGCCAGACACTGGACATGTTTGGATATCAATGTGAGCTGGCTTTGTCAAATAAACACAAAATAAAAGTTTTGTCTGTTTGTGGCTGGATAGGATAGTCTGTCAGGGTGGCGTTTCGCATGCGCAAACTCGCGCGCACACCCACGCTTGCTAAATGCTACAAACCCCCTCCTTCCCCCGTGTAATACCATCTCAACAAGTGCCAATGCACAAGCGGCGGACACCGCTGGCACCCCTTCACCAATGTGGAATATTGAACTAACCGGCGAGGAGAGCTTCGGGGGGTGGGTCGGTTTGTGTGAGAAGCGGGGAAAAGGTGGAGGAAGAAGGGGAGGGGGGGGGGGGGGGGAGTGTTCTTCTTAAAAAAAAAAAAAAATGTTATGCCATGGAAGTAGTTGCAACTGGCTGGCCTCTGTGAAAGTCCCTCACTAGCTCATCCCCAGTGGATCACCTCTGACCCGCGCAATTCAGCAGCTGAATAGGAATGGCCAGGGCCACAAAGGCCTGCAAACAGAGCAGTGTGTAATGATAAAGTACTTAGTCCGGGGCGGTGGGGAAGGGGGAAATGGGCCGCCTCACACAATGAGAGCCCGGCACACAATTAAACGCTGACTCGGACTCCTGGCTTCCACGAGGGCCAAGATCTCAGCGAGTCAGATGAAGTAATTGTAAGAAAAGGCAACGCCCGGGAGAGAAAATGTCGAAACACCAGTGACAGTGATATCTTCGCACCGTGTTGCTGTGTAATGTATCGAGAAAATCCACCGTATTCCAAAAATAAAACCCAAGTAGTAAATACCAAGCCGTTGATTACGCTGTTCCCATTACACAGCGCTGACCAGAAACTATATTTGTATGAGGTTTTTGTTGCCGTTGTTCATCTTTAAAATCCTGTCTAATGACTTTCTCATGACTAGTGAATTGACTTCTTTCAGATAGAATGGGATAAATGGGACTAACACTAATATGCATGTTTTCTGACCTTATTTCTATCCCTGCATGGCCTGGTTTGGTGGCTAATTAGCTTGTGCTCACATTAGCAATGGCTAGAAGACAAAGCACATCACACCAACAATTAGTCTATAAGAGCCATTAGCATCCTGATGAAATCACAGGCAATGCAAAATCCAGATAGCGGCTTTGGGCTGAGCTAATATTAGCTGTGTACTTTTAGGCCTTGATATAAATCATATGGTTTCTGATAACATGGCACAAACATGCCACTTTTTGAAATGCAAAATAAGCACACCGGTTATCTTTGGCTGTGTATGTTCCTTTTCTCCTTGCATTTAAGCAGCACTTTAGAAAAACAGCAGAAAACACGATGGAATTAACAGCCATTCAACTTCTCTCAAACAATGTTGCCAGTAGTGTTCCCCCCCCCCCCACAAGACCCACAAACTGTGTCATGCTAATCGTCTGCCATTTGCTCCATTGCTATGATCGATGCTCATTGCAGTAGAAAAGCTGAGGGCCGACAGTAATTTTACCCACAATATGAGAGAAGGAGGGGAACCCCCCCTGATTAGGAAACCAGAGCCCAACCGAGGGGATTCTTGAAAGAGGGGAGGCCCACCTTCTCTGACATCCCAGCGGAGACTTTAGGGGGCCGCTCGGCAGCCCACCACTGCACTATATTGCTGCTGTTTGGCGCTATACTTCCCTGTAGGTGAGGCTCTTGGCTGTGCTACGCATGTGAGTGGGCTTCAGGCTTGGCAGACAGACAGACTGTCCAGCTGTGACAGAGTTCCACCGTCGACAGGAGACCTATCATTACACCCATTGGTTGGACATGCTCGCGGAGCTTGCTACGGTTTCCCACTGTGATCTCAATGTTGGCAAAACACGAAGTGGATTATAGGTGAAGTGGAATTTGTGCATGCAGTGCAATGTAGTTTTACAAGTTAATGTGCTATAGATCACAATATACTGTAAATAAACATATTATTGTGTTTCTTAGTTGTTTTTTTGTATGCACAATCCCTCATTCGGATAACAAAATGTTGTATCAATAACCCCGGACAAAGTGCCCTTGCCCCAGCGACCCTGTGGTATAATGTACCCATTACACACATGTTCTAGACAAACATAAGCTTGTCTAGACCAAGTCTAAGGCAACATATTCTGCCGATTAATATAAATGTAAAATTCTTTCATATTCCCATTACTCTTTTTTTTATTTTTTTATTACAGTCCTGACCTTAAGTCAAGGAGAGGTCTGAAATATCAAAGCAGGTTTCCAGCCTGTTGATGGAACCGTCTGTACAGATGCCAGCCGAATTTGTGAAAACCTCTTCAATTGATAAAAAGCCTGTCTTGGCTCAAAACGAGGCAAGTGGGAGAGGGCTGAGGTAACGGAGAGAGGTGGGGCCCCCCTTAAACCCCAACCCCCATCACCCTGCCCCTTCCCGAAACTACAAAGAGGTGGTTCTTCTGTCAAACTGAAATGGAGATGTTTTCAAGTAGAGGCGACTCCATGACCCCATAGGGGCTCACCATTGTCGGGCCCGCTGAAAACAGTTGGATAACCCCCGGCACTCCTGAGAACAAAGTGGCAAGGTTGAGAGAGGAGTGACCCTTGGTGCAATCAAAGACACTAAACCAGAATGGGATAGATAGAGGGTTAAGAGATGTGGATATACTCAATGCAAGGTGAAACGGCATTGATTGGCTTATTGGTTTCTGATTTATTCTGTGGTGAAGTCCCATTATAGCCCACCGCCCTCAGTATCAGTCATTCTAGTGATTCAGTCAAATGGAGCATGGCTTTAAACCTTTAGCCTTATGCAACTGTTGTACAAACAGTATCATATTTATATCATATATCAACACTGATAGTTGCCAAAATATGGCATATTTTAAGTAAACTTTGGCATCACAAGTAAAGTTTTTTACTTTGCATGCTTTGCCATCAAGGCCATCGTCTCCTTTTGAATTATGTAGTCATTTTCAATGCCGACAACTGCCTCTAATAACAGTGCTGAACCCTAAGATAGTTAATGGGGAACCATTAATGTTAGTCCATTTATTGTGAGAAACATTCTTCAATCAGGGTGAATGTTGCTTTAGGAAAGGAGCTCAGATGTGGTTGCTTTACAGTGTTTTAACTGTTGCTATGGGCCACTGGTTATGCTGGAATGGGGTCCTGTGTTTGGGGGAAGTTACAAGGCCTTTAAATAGAGTGCCTCAAAGCCTCCATTAAACCATGGCTGTTAAAATCAACTAATGCGCTGCAATCAGGCACTTTTAGAGTAGCGTGCATGAGAGCTAGCATGCTTTTTAGCCTCTTATCTTGATAAAGTGTCACTCCAAAAATATAACATTGAAGAATTGACAGGTAAAGTTTAAATTAAAACGTGGTGCTTGTTTTCTAAACAAACAAACAAACCAAAAAATAAAAAACAGTTTAAAAGTAGACATTCATTAAGTTTAATGTAAATGAGGTGTTTGTACATCAACTTCTACGCCCCTCACTTTATTATTATGTACATAATTTATCAATTTGATGTTTTACACTATAATGCAAAACGTGTGCAGGGAATATAAAGCAATGTCCTTGATAATCATAGTTTTCTTGAATACATATTTATGTATCTGTCTTTAATTTGCGTTTTCAAGACATTGAACAATACTAGGCTCTCTCAATTTTAATAACCTGGTGGTGTGTAATGGTGTATAATTGCCAGACAGTCACGACACTGTTTATCCTCATGTGCAACCTTTGATTTGGACAGTATCGGAGCTAATTAGCTGTTATTGCAAATCTCCCGCTGCTTGCCCCATACTTAGCAGGCAATTTGCTTGCCTCTTCTCATTTCACTATAACCGTGTAGTTGTTGATCCCAAAGGGCAGCTGTATGCTTTTGGGTGCAGTTTTATAAGGGCATTGTTAAGATGACTTGCGCCTCAAGTCATTCTACGCTAAAACTACTTAAAATGCCAATGATATGCCCTAGAATAAAATAACAAAATAACATGCATGTATGCCCTCTTTCATATAACTAACAGGAATGATGCTTAATCTTTGCATTCATTGTGTACATGTGTCATTGCACTCCTTTGCATCCTTAAAAGGCTCATGGGAAACGAGTTAGCAGCCTTTAAGCCCAACTGAAATGACGTGCCATTATGACGGGCAACTGAAGCAGAGGGGTGGAAGGGATGGGGGGGTTACTTATTGTATTGTTTGACTGACCTGCACCCCCCACACACCTCTCTCACACACACACACACACCAAAGTTTTTTCCCAGTCCCAACGAAACTGTTGGTTCTGCATTTTTATTTATTTAATTGTTATTTTTTGGTTCGGCCAGAAAAAAAAGCACGATTATTCGTATTAAATTATTATTTTCAAAATGTCGTAAGTGTGTGTGTGTGTGTGTGTATATATATGTGTATATATATAAATCTTTTTTTTTTTTTTTTGTAGTAGTGTAACTTTTAAATGCATGTTAGCAGTCCAACAGCCCGTCCTGCCCCCGTGGATATGTACGCCTCATCTCACAACCGTTCTCATGTCACAACTCCCTCCTTTTATTCCCTTTGTGAGAGGGAATTAGCAACGGGTCCATGCTGAAGGTGGGAAATACCCCCTCTTGCCGCTTCTTTCTGCAGGGGGCGGTGCTTCCACAACTGGCCTAACAGCCGGTTGTTAATTTACTGTTTATTTACTCATTTACAGTTATTGGCATTTGAAAAGTGTTTTTGGCAACAAAATATTTAGAAGTTTATTCCCTTTTCTTTTTTTTTGTACTAAAACACTACATTGTGATAATAAGAAAATAACTAAACAGCTAATTAGTGAGGATAGCATTGATTCCCTGAGTTAAAATCTTGTCTTATTTTAATTGTATTTTGAAGTCTTTGATGTCCTTGAGCAAGGCACTAGATAAAAGCCTCACCTGCTCATCCATTGCAGGGTGAATAGGAGTGCTGCGTACTAGACTGACTACACCAACAGCTCAGGTATAAGAGGGTCTTGTCTCGGCTCACCAGAAGATGTGAAAGGATGAAGACTCATTTGGCGCTCATGTGCACAGCGCATGGACACATCGGTTAGCGTGGCCATGTGCTCTCTAGACACTTTGACAACACGGCCATATACACTTTAAGGACCCAATTGCAATGGGCCAGACTTTCAGAACATAGTCCTCTTTATTTATATATTTTTACACACCCTCCCCAAACATCCCTCCCTTGCTACCTCTCCCCTTTTCCTCTCATCTATCTACCTCAGCCATCATGCAAATGAGGGGAGGGAAAGGGGGGGGGGGGGGTGATTTGTAATGCTCGATAATTCTCGATATGTCACGTCCTGGCTGGCTGAGTGCGCAGATCGGATCAGTAGCACATGAGTAGATTGCCGGCCCATGTTGCTGGGCGTTCCGCGGGGGGCTCACGGGAACATATTTTTTCTTTCGGGGGAGGCGGGGGTTGTTCTCTCACACTTGGATTCGGTTGGGGGCTTCTGCTCGATACTTTGATATTGCACACGGGGGAATCAAGTCCAGCTGTCCTGTTCGAACACAGTTTACAGAACGGACATTAACACTGTTAACATCTTTGTTTACGTAATAGGCCGCTTGTTAAATACACACACTCGCACTGCGTTTCGCTCCCTCTCCATTTCATGTGTTTGTTATGGTCAGGGAAGATCTCCATAGTAGCCTGGCTGTGACCTAACACTTTCAGTCAGGCACGGAAAGTTTGTCTAAGGCCACGCCCCCTGCTGGCGTTTAGCATGCTGGTCAAATCTCCAAAACCTTGTTCAAGTGTTTTGACGGGAAACTTATCAAAAAAGCTTTCGGATTTTAATAATCCTTAACAGGAAATTGTAACTCAACATAACTACATGTTCGTGCCAATAGACATTTCACAAGACTGTGTGTGTGTGTGTGTGTGTGTGTGTGTGTGTGTGTGGGGTGGGGGGGGGGTTCAGTTTGTGGTTTCTCTGTAATTGAAATCTGGGGTTGCAGGACAGTGTGTGTGAGCACTGAACCCAGACAAACCTGAGATTTCACCCTGACAAACCCACAAGGGAGGGTGAACTTCCTCAAAGGGGCAGGGTAGTCATTTGCAGTCTCGAAGACACGCAGTGGGGGGAAGGAAGGGTGTGTGTGTGGGAGAGGGGGGGGGGTTAGACCATGGAGAAACAAGCAAAAAGAGGTGTGGGAGCTTTGGCTTAATCTCCTGAAACATCCATATATCGCTCCCAACCGCGCACTCCCCACAGCCGTAAATCTCCAGGAATGCGGCCTGTTGTTTTTGGAAGCGGTGCAAGCAAACCTTAATGGATTTGAGCAACTGATGTCTCCAGACGTTGCCTGAAGCTCACACTTGACATGTTTGTTCCCTGGGATAACTTGAGAGAGTCAGTTAAGGACTTCTGAAAATGCAGAATAGCACTCTTTTGATTCCTCTGTTTGTTGAGCAGTAAAACTGTAAACACAGTTTTAATCTTTGTTTATGATCCACAAATATCATGCGTATCTTGTTCCCCTTGTTCATTCACTGTGTTAGCGCTGTACGACTTGTCGAAATGGTTCTTCCCATGTATCTACATTAGTTTTATGCAATGTGGCCTGTAAATTATTCCCAAATGTGAAAATGGATAAAGCTGCAAGCTACAGTATGGAAACTCAATGAGCATGGCTCCAACATTACTGGCATTGTTCGGTTCCATTCCCTCTGTAGCTAAACGGGCAGCCCTTTCTAACTACGGAGACCTTGAGGAGCAAATCGGGCTAGTTTTTCAAAGATGTGCGTGCACATGTATGTTTCTCCTGCTCCTGATATCTAGGCCATTCGTTCTTCAAGATTACGTCTCCCAAATGGCTATGCTCAAGTACATAAACAACTCCCAGGGAAGTTGGAGAACGTGACACAGGGCAGAGACTGAAAAATTATTAATTTTTTTAGTTTTTTAAAAAGGAAAAGGGGGGGAATAATGTAAGAGCAGCAGAGAGAGAGAGAGACAGGAAGACGACAACAGACTAAGAAGATAAGCCTGGTGTGTTTTTTTAAGGCTTATTTTTATCCAGCAATCAAGTCGGTGTCTATTAAAAGAGAACTGAAGTGGAGGGAAAAGAATTCTGTTTTCACTTAAAGCATCTAATCTTAAGGCCTTCAGACCTGCCCCTCGCACCCCCCCCAGTGAATTTCCAGATAAAAGAGGACAGGGGCATCTTGGAACGCCATCAAGCTAAATGTTTACAAAGAGAAACAGCGTCGTACGTGTTTGCAGAAGTCTCATTAGCCGAGTCCTCATGTGGAAACCATTGTAGTGGAGCTACTTAAAGTCTTGAAAAGGTCCGGAAGAGACTCTCCAAAAAAAAATGTATAAACTCAGCCAGTACGCAGGGTTGTTTTTGTCTAAACAAATCTGGATCTGCTGCGTTGTTGGACTGGTATTGGTAGATTTCTTAATTTATCTTAAAATAAGCACTTATTTTTGTACTCAGCAGTTGTCTCCAAAAAAAAGTTTGTATGTTGTAAACTCCTGTCGGAATCTGTTAAATTTGGGGGAATTTTTTTTTTTCCTTCTTTTTTTCTTATGTGTCATGAGGCGATCGTACAGAAAATGTTTGCTTTGGGAATAAGTGACACACGCACCCAACGTAACTGACATACACTGACTTTAACGGGCATGCATGTTAATCATGTCGGAGTGTAATAGGTATAATCGTTGGTGTTTATTTGTTAATGATGTCAAGATGTACAAAGTAATTTATGTCACTTCTTGAATGATATTGCGCAGCGTCTGTAGTCTGGGATTATTTGTCAATGATGTCACCATGCTATCCCTGTATCTAGGCCATGCCATCATCCCGACGTTTATTAGTGACTAAATCAAGTGAATGTCTATGTCTTAAATAGTTTATTCAAACACCACGGAACAAGCTGGAAATAAGTCTCTGACATTTTCTGTCACTACCAATTTGAACTGTAAAACAAACTGAATAAATAAACGACGTACGTTAAAATTAACCTATTTTTCAAGTGGGATTATATACTGCGTGCTTATTATAAATAAATAGTGCAGGTGTACAAAGAAAACAGTATAACTGGGGTACAACAGCATACGGGCAGCTACCACGGTTCCGTTTTCTTTTAGTCATTTTGTTTTGTTTTAATGCGCTACAGTGCGGAGAAATGGCATACTGTGTGCGTGTGCGTGCGTGTTAATGTCGGGGCTATTTTTCTGCACTCCCCCCTCCTCCCAAGGCCTCCCTGGGCAGGGCCTCATTTAGACAGCGCGCGAAGGGAGCAAAGAGAGAAAAGAACTGAACTCCTCCTCTTCTTCTTGGTCTTCTCAGGAAGATTAGTGGCCGTCCTTTTGGAGTAGAAGGTGGATGCCAGAGCCCCCTTTTCTCTCTCTCTCTCTTTTATTTATTTATATCTTTTTTTTTTTTGTCGCATGCATTTTTCTCTGCCAGCGGCCTGACCTCCAGAATGCTCCTTGTGCCGAGCGCTAGCTTGCGACGGGGGCCCCGCGCACCCAGCCACCGCCATCAATTACTCAGCGTCCACAGGCTCCCCCTTTACCCGAGCCGATAAAGAAATCCGTCCTTATCGCGAAAACCCGCCCCTCTTAAAATGCTATTTATACAGCCGGGGCTCCCGTCGCCATTCATCTAACCGGGCCCATTGTCCGGAGCTCAGGATTCATCACAATCAAGCTAGCCTTATTGTTTCTAATGGGCACCCCGGTCAAGAACCCTATAACACTGCTTTCCACTAGCCGGCGGGATTGGGGACTGAGACATTTGTCACGGTTTATGTTAATAGGAGGACACTGTAGTTCAAACGGCTTTTCAGCACCGTGTCCTGCAATTTGTTGTTATTATTGTTATAATTAAAATGTATGGGTGGCCACTGCTGAATCACAGAGTGTGGTAGCCTTGCCGTTAGCGAGCTTGTTAATTGTACGGCAATGAATATGTTCCGTTTTCACTTAAGTACTTTTTCATACAAATGCATAAGCATTACTAAGGCTAAGGCTTTGTTAATGTTAATTCTGGCCTCCTTATCAAAGTAAATACGTCAGGTAATCTTCTTGGCACACCAACATGGATACCCTATCCACACTTTTGTCCTCTTAGTATAGACACTAAGCCTGTCTGCTCTGCCTTGGGGGCAACCTAGGGGGCGCTAAATACTCTGGTCTGTCCCTGCGGACCGGCCCGACTCAGCAAAAAGACCCCGGTAGTCAGTGGGAGGGAGGGGGGATGGGAGGGGTGAGCTCGGGCGGTTAGCGCGGGGCACATCCATCTCCCTCTCGTATGACAAACTCACTCTCAGCAAGATGTATGTCACAAGGCACCAAAGCCAGTTAATCAAATCATTAGCCCGCTCCTTCCCCCTGGCCTAGTTTGCAGACGACAGCAGAGAGGGGAGAATACAATGCGCGATGGCTCAATCCCCCGGTTAAGAAAAAAAAAGAAAGAAATGGGGAAAACAAACTGAGATAAACAAACCAGAATTTCTCTATTGAAAGCCGTCTGAAATATAAAATAAATGTATCGGTGAAGTGCTTAATCCTTAAAGGGCAGAGCCGGGATATCGACGCACGCATCAATACCGCTAGGCGGGTTGTTAACGCGCAGCGTATTGCAATTTTTCATGATTTTTTTTTGCGTATATTTTGAAAATATTTCCTCTCATTTTTATTAAATACGCACCGTTACTGTGAATGGATTCAAAATCACAAACGTCCTCGGGAAGGCATGAATCCACGTAGCTTTGGCCAGGGCCTGTATTATACCTAGACAGATGCCTGCTGTCAGAGGAAATACAGGCGCTCATTTGAATCCATTAACTGGGCAGCAGAACCTGGGGCACCATCGAGTGAGGTGGTAGAGGTGCTCTCTGTGTGTGTGTGTGTGTGTGTGTGTGTGTGTGTGTGTGTGTGTGTGTGTGTGTGCGCGTGTGTCTGGGACCCACGCCTGTGTAAATAACCCAGCCTCCAGGATCCACCGAGCCACTCGATGTTATTTCAGCGACGGTTTCCTCTTAAACTGCTCCAAAAAAAAAAATGGCGGCCGCTGGTTGAGGGGAGATTGGGTGGGGACTATCATCATCAACTGGGGTGGGGGGGCAGACCAGACACTGGCCCAGAGCACCTGGGTCCATTCTAATTGAGCGGGGCGTATCCACTTGTTTTATTTCTTTCTGTATTTCCAAACAAAGTGACTCTCACTTGAGCTTCATTATATGCACACCCCATTTCCATAGGCCTCTGGGAGAGGGACCTGGGCTGCTCCCGTAAAACAAATGACCGCTCCATGATAAATTGTTCTATTAGCAATCCAGATTGTTAAACTGTGATATAACAGATCGGAGAGGAGCGCGGGGCCCTATTCACACCCCCCCCCCCCTTCCCTCCCCCTTCATCCCGGCACATGCACAGAGCTGTAAATAGCTTGTTCCTTATGTGTAAATAACATATTAAAACTCGACATTAGCTGTGTCCTTTTGATAGAGAGGAAATTGTTGGGAATAAATAACGCGGGGCGTGAATATAAAACGCGGGGGGCTGTTATACGGCCCACGTATCGCCTCAAAGGTGGGCATGACTAAGGTGACAGCATTTCCTCAGGGCCAAAATAAACCATGCGCCGACAATAAAAATGGGCCGTATATGGGCAGTATATTAGAATTGCCTGCTCTCCCCTCCGTCGGGCCTGTTGGGGAACGGGCTCTCGGGATCAAGGACCTTGTCTCTTCTCATAGTGCATATTCACTTATCAGCGCCTGGCAACAGGAATAATAATGCATATTACGTTGATAAGTAATTGCTCTGTCTCTGCACAATGGCAGCCGCCCGGTGTTTGTGTGTGTTGTTCATTTTTTCTCCGTGCCTCTTCCCTGATATCCGATTTGTTGAGATGGGACTAGTCTGGAGCAGATGCCCCCATGTGCTTCCTATTTAGCAATGAATATACAGCTGATGATAGGAAGGAAGAGTTATGGCTTATGGGGACTTATGGAGACTTTCGCCAAACAGGAAACGGGAGAGTTGTATTAAGTGTTTATGTACGGGTTAGGGTTGGTGTCTGCTGTGGAAACAATCCCTGAGGTTTGGTACTTGAAGACTTCTTATAGTTACAGTATATCGTTTTAATTCTATCTGGAACTGACATTTAATTTAGTAGATTTTCAGTGACTTGCTCATGGACAATGACAGAATAGATGTCTGCTGATGGATACATTGACAGTATTGAACTTGCGGCAAACCAGTTCAAATCTTTAGTTTAATTTCAATACTGAGCGATGTTAATTGGATCATGAAATGGAACATCACAAATCTAGTCACCCAGACACAACATCCTATGTTTTCATATATGCTTATTTCTCCATTCTCCATTCTTCTTGATAATTATGGCAGGTCACCAAGTTTTTGCACAGTGAAATTGCCACCAAATCAAAGGTTGTATTTCCATTTCAAAAGTAGCCTTTCTGTCAATCTGCATCTCTGTCTCTCTCTAAAGGGCCATGCCGTTCGTGGCCAGCCTATTTATTTATTTCATTTTTTATCTCCACTAATATCTGCCTTTATACTCTGGAGGTATAAGAACAAGGTCTTTCAATCTCATTATGGTGGTCTTTCATCATATATTCACTGACATCTTTAAAACATGCAATTCTCTCTCTCTCCCTTTCTGTCATTTCATCGTCATATCATATTCGAGGGATGAACACATTTGCCTTGAAAGTACATCACATTTCATAATTTAATATTTGCATATATGTTACTAGTGTATATACTGTAAATGTGTGTCTCGACTCTTTGCCAGTTGAATACACTTTTCTGACACTGTTGGTATGGATATTCGACCGGTTACTGGCACGGTATCGTTCTTACAGTATTGGTCCAAAGAAATATTAGGGAACTCGAGTATTGTCGAGGTCCATTACAATCTAGGTGCTGTGAAGTTATCCAGATATATTGCAAAAACTTTGCACATGCATCTTGGTTAGCACGGAGCTATCAAAAACCCCTGTTTTATTTCTTCATAACCTGGAGTTGAATCACTCTCTCTCTTATTCACTGACATCCTGTCATCTCCCAGAAACCACTACAACAGCTGATGAAAGAGAGTTAAATTCTATCAAAGTTTAACATCATCTTTGGCAAGGTGCCGCTTTTGCGGCACAAACAAACCCCGTTTCCCAGCGTTTGTTCTCTTGTTATCAATTAATTAATGTCTTTAATGGTGGCGGGCCACCAAGTCCTTCATTAATGAGTAAAAATTTCACTTAATCACAAGTCATATTTCCATTTCAAAGGTGGCCTGTCAATCTGGATCCTCGTCAATCTTTGGATATGCAGCGGCGTTTGCGGGCACTGGCAGCCATTTCTTTTTTTTTTGTAATTCAGCGCTTTAATACTCGGGAGGTGAGAACAAGGTCTTTCAAGCTCATTATAAGAGGCTTTCATCACATATTCTCCGACATTTTTAAAACATGCATTCTCCCACTCTCTCTAACACACACGCTCTTTCTCGCTCTCTGCATGTCCCTCCCCTTAGAGAGGTGAGTGGTGCTACTCTTCATTTAGTTCAACAACACAAGCGCTGGTTCCCACCTGCCCTGGCCTCCCACTGTCATGGTAACTATTCGTCCGCGCTAATGGGTTCAAGCGGCCGCCACGTCGCTCTCCTACGGTACACCCCAGAAATGCATGCTCAGGTTTTGCCGGGGTGCCCCCTGTTTGGAATTAATGAGGCTCTTCTTTAGGCTTCTTTTTTTCTTTTTCCTCGCGGACATTAGCATTGCTATCGGGTATCTACTGTAAGTCACCTCTGACTGCCTGAAGTGTTAGGAGCCTAACTTCTCTGACTTAACTAGAGCCTGGAGACTCGTCTCCCAAGATGGCGTTCCTTCTTTGAGATGTATATTTCATTGCACATCCCAACCCCCACACACAAAGACACACCTATCCCCTTCCCGCTTGTAAGAATGCGTCTCCTTTCCGATCGCAAGCCCAACCAACCGAGGCTGTGGAGGAAACGTCCGGAAGCATGCGCTCACCTCGGGCCACGGTGGGCGAGAGCTTCTTCGGGAGGTCGTCGAAGCCGCCGCCGCCGTCCATTTTATCCTTTTTCTCGGCGGCCGTCGCTCTGGACATTTCCATGGCCGACGCCTGCCGCAAAGTGGACACAAAAGGAGGAAAGGGGTTTTAGGAGGGGGAGGGGGGGGGGCAACAGTTAATTTGGAGTGAGATGAGTAGAGTACACTAAACACACTCTCACACACACATGCGCGCACACACGCACGCACGAGTGGGTTTTTGAGTGAGACTTGGCAAGTAAGGGACACACGCCAAACTCAAGTGAGATGATGGTATTGTGGCTGTCTTTAAGCCAGACCAAACAACGTAGATTAGATACGTTGAACAACTGTACCCAAAATCTTTTTGATTAGCTACCGCACTGAGATACGTTCACGAAACATTTCATGACCTATTGACTTTAAAATAGCTTTTAAAAATGCTATGGTTTAACATTACTTGGACTTCTCTTGGAATATACAGACATGGATTTTTACAATGTTATTTACTATAATTGAACTCATTCTAAACTGGAGGGGGAGATTTAAGTAGGTCTGCATTGAAGGAGGTTCAAGCAGGGACAGAACACATTCTGTTCTGGTCTGAAGTGTCCTTGAGAGAGTCAGCGTGCCTCTTACTGGCTCACTCACTGCCCGGGGTGAAGGCGCAAGCTAAACTCTTCTAATGTGAATGTAAAACACACGGGCGGGCACTGGAGCATAGCTTGGCATGCGACGCTCGGCTCCTTGTTTATCTTTGCTGGATCTATAAGATTATCCCCGGGGCCCTGGGCAAACATGTTGAGGGGGTTTGTCATTGTAGAACCACTCGGCATCTCTCTCTCTCTCTCTCTCTCTCTCTCTCTCTCTCTCTCTCTCTCTCTCTCTCTCTGCCAGCTCCCTGTGTGAGTCACAGTTCAATTTGCTTTCCGGTGGGGGGGTCTAAGGGAGGGGGGGAGAGCTCCACTTGCATGTTGTCAAAGTTTATTTGACTGTTGACCTTTCTGTCAGGGCTATTCAAAACAGTTTGGCGGCTTGCTTGGCTGAAACAGTGCCGCCTTATCCTCAAAGCAAACAGAAATTCATAGTAGCTACTGCTGGGGCTTTGTGGGTAATTTGGTGTTGCTTCGGGTTTCGAGGCTTCCTGAATGTTTCTTTTAAGAAGGTGAGACTCCACTTTTTGTTCACGCCAAAGCATTTCTGATATTACTCTGTTACAACTAGAAGGGCCAGGTTGTTTTGCTGACCTCAAACTTTAACTTTGACCTTTTTGACCTTTTCGTAGGTAGCTGAGGAAAAACAAAGACGTATCCTGTTCGTGGAATGCGGAGGGTGGCAGACAAGACACGTACAGCACAACTCCATTAGTCACACGGTAAGATAGACGATCAGCTATTTGAGTGTGTTGCCTCTGACGAAGCCGTGACGGACAGTTTGGCCTGGTCTCTTTATTGCTCTGGATGAAACAGGATAACAGGTGGGAGAGGTGAAGCAGGAGTGAATCCTCGTGGGATGTCCCCAACACACACACACACGGTCGAGGTGATGAATGTGGCGCGTAATGGCAGCGTTTCATGTTCGCGGTCCTCCGATGTGTTGTCACAAATCATTATTAGCGAGGCTGGCTGAGAACTCCTCCTGTCATTAGTCACGAAAACATTTGTCATTCACACGTCGGCCTGCTCCACAGGTCGGTGTGACAAGCCATTACCTGCATCAAAGGCTAAGTTACATTTAGTGACTTGATATGCTGTACGTTAAACATTTAGTTTGGTTAAGGCTATTCTCATGGTAAAATTAAGTACATTTTAAACAAGTATATTTTTCACTAAAATGTACTTATTATTTAGCTTTAGCTTTATTCAAAAGCTAATCTAACTTAGTTCAACAACTAGCTAGCATCTGAATGGCTCAGCTTGTGGGGTAATTGCTGTTACCCCCTACTGTGGACTGTCAGTGGCTTTGCAATTCCACACAATGATTTATGTGGGCATAATGCCTAACAATGAGTCCCTTACAATAAGGTTATTTAAGAGAACAACAGCTTCAGAGTCCTTCTTTTTGCCATCTCTAGCGAGTCATTGTAGTGAAGTCAATGCCTGTTTGTTCTGCTTTCCTTATCCTGTCGCTTCATTCAGGTCCTCACTTAGGTTTTCAAAGGGCCGAAGAGAAATGCAAACACTCAGTGGAAGAGCTCGTCTTGTTAAAGGGCCGCCTGGCTTTGGAGCGCTGTTGTTTTCACGCTTTATCTAAACATGTGTGAAGCCTTCTGTGTTATTTATACAATGTGTGTGCGTGCTGTACTCTGGGGTTGACCGTGTAAATTCATATATTTATATTGTACTTTTATCTTGTTCTTACATTTTTTATTTTTTTGGGTTTTTTTGTTTTCTGACTGACAACGCGTGTATTATGCTAATGAAACCATATACAAATCAACTGATTATTTCTTCTTTAATCATTAATCATCTGCTTTAATCTTAACAATGTTATGAATGCAGATCCACCTCCATAGAAATTCATAAGGCAACATGACCTTTATGAGACAAAAGATGAGTGAATTTAATCTTGTTTGCACTTTAAAAGGCTGTTCTGGTCAGTTTTGGACCTGGATCTCATTTTCCTATCTCTGCCAACTGGCGGTTGTTTCTGACCCAAATCAAACAACTCAGTTTAGACTTCTCAGCTGTGGAGATTCCATTGATTATAATAGAACGAATGGGGCCATTGAAAACACTCTGTTACCTTAACGCAGTAAAATAAATACCACAGGATGCAGCGGTATTGTCTTGTTTTGATAAATTCAGCCGTATTTCACTTCCCTGTCACCACAATTGTCCGGAATTTCCCTTTAAGCTTGTTTTAGAGGTGGCTTTCTTTAACAGTGAGCCTTAAGTGTAGGTCAAAGTTCACACAGAAACCCAAGGAACCCCAAAGCACTGGGAATATGGATTTCTCTGTGGAAGGCCACAATGTTGCAAGAGGCCTGCCTATACAATAGAGCCCCTCCCCCCCATCAGGAAAACGCATGTAGACTTGTATTTTTGCATTGATGGTGCAATATATGATTGCTTTGTACTTTTACAAAAGGTGTGGTTTGGCTCATCACTGAATATTACAAGCGACCAGCGTCGCCTTGAATTATTACAGCGGTTGTTGTCAACCAAACAAACGACTGTCTCAACTCAAAAGGTCACGGCGTACCGGCGTGAAATCACAGGAGCACATAGTCAATTCCTCGACTTGCCATCCCATCCAAAGGGCCACTTGCCGGAATTTATGTTAGGGCCCTATACCTATTCTCCTCTGACTAATAGCTATCCCATAAAAATAAAATAAAAAAGGCCAGGGTCGATGGCGAGTCTAAAATAGAACGCGTCTCAGACTGAGGGAAGTTGTTTGCTGTGCGAATGCACAAATGGAGGCTAACTGTGACATTTGAATTTATACCGACTTAAGAGACTGTAGCTCCTCTTAACTCGGAGAAAAGCCACGGGACGGTGAATCCTCATTTGCTGACTAAACTCAAAGCACGGAAGGCTCCAGAGAGTTACCCTTTTACCCTCCCAACAAAATAAAATATATAGTATTCTTATTTGTGTTGTGTTGCCATAGGTTCAAAGAACAATAGCCAGGCCCATGCCATCTGTTTGAGTGACACTGAGGTGTATAAAATCTATTCTGCTAGGGTTATTTAAAGGGTACTGTACTGTATAATTTTCAGTGGTAAAAATATGTGGTTCTCAAATGTTTTAACCCCAACAGTTATTAATATCCTACAAAACAATACAAATAAAAACAATATATAAAAAGCTTGGCGTCACCCAAAAGCATCTCTCCACCCCTCTGCGGGACCCGACCGCCACTTCGATGACAGTTCTGTCATAATCCGCTCCTGTCGAGAATTTCCTGCTCTTGAGTCAGCTGTGTGGCTGCGTGGGCGCTTGCTACAGGAAGACATGGGTGCCCCGTGTCGAGCGTCTTCTCCACCACCCTCACCGGCCGAGACGTGTAATATCCTGTGGCTGATCTCCCACATGCCACGGCAACGCCAAACAGATGTCAGATTCATGTTCCCAGCAGACAACCGCCTCCATCCCTCCCTCCCTCTCTCTCTCTCTCTCTCTCTCTCTCTCTCTCTCTCTCTCTCTCTCTCTCTCTCTCTCCCACCGAGCGCCGGGGGGGTTTGCCTTAGACACATATACCGCCCCGGCCAACCACCGCCTCCTGTGCGTGCGCCAACCGGTAGTTTAGCATAGCGAGGACCTGTGACCCCGGCCCCGTGTGGGTTCAAAGGTCGCACCGCAACTCTACTGGTGAAGTGCCTTCGAGTGAGGCGCCTCACCGATTACGCTTGATGTGAGGCCGCTGTTTGGCCCGTGGTGTATTGTAGGTGAAACTCACAGGTGTGTCTCCGAGCAAGGCTCTTCACCCGCTGGGAACATTCTGGAAAGGATTGCGACAGAACAGTCCCACTGCACTCTAAGTAAATTAAACTTCTGTATTCTGTATGATAGGAAAACACCACCTAGGCATGTCTATACCAAGAGCCACATCGAACAAACTAGTTTGACCTTTTTTCCCACAATTGTTTCTTTTGTTTCTCTTTATATATATATTTCTATTTTTTTTCTTCTTACTCCCAATAAACCATTTCCACAGCCATGTCACAGGCCGAGTTATACACATATATCTACTATAATATTATTATGTACTGTATATTATAGTACAATTCAATGAAAACACTGGTGTCATAGCATCTCAGACTGACTTACAACTGTGTGAACCCCCCCGCCCCTCCAACCCCTGTAGCTGACCTTTACCCTCCAACAGCCACAGTCAGTGTGAAGCAGGAATTGAGAGAGTGGCCTCCCGCTTTGATCCCCGACCCCACGCAACAAATGGTTTGGCTATACAACACCACCACTGACTGTTTTACGGCCCCCCGAGTTTGGACAACTGGTATTCCCTGCCTTGCTTGCAGCTGGAGGGGAGCTTTGTCTACTCTTACCGCCTGAAAGGAGGGCTATTTTCTGCAGTCTAAGTCTTGTTTACCTGGAGGAAGGGCTTTAGCGCTGATGTCTCTGACACCGGGTCAACCCTCATGCTAACCACCTTCGACACCACTAGGGAGCTGACTGCTATGTGTGTGAGATATATTTACTTGTTTCACTGTGTGTGTGTGTGTGTGTGAGAGATATATTTACTTGTTTCACTGTGTGTGTGTGTGTGTGAGAGATATATTTACTTGTTTCACTGTGTGTGTGTGTGTGTGTGTGTGAGATATATTTACTTGTTTCACTGTGTGTGTGTGTGTGTGTGTGTGTGTGTGTGTGTGTGAGTGTGAGATATTGTTTCACTGTGTGTGTGTGTGTGTGTGTCTGAGAGATATATTTACTTGTTTCACTCTGTGCGTGTGTGTGTGTGTGTGTGTGGGAGATTTACATGTTTCACCGAATGCTCTATATTTGCCGTAAGTGTGAGCATGCGTGTCGTCATGCTTGCAGCTGTAGGATGCGCATGCACGTGTGCTTCTATGTGCACGTGTGCACAGACCCAGCGGCCAAAGCTGCGGCCGTGACAGGTCAGAAAGCGGACCCTCGCACCACAGTGACACTGTGGAAAATACCTGCCAGGTACATCCCTCAAACGCCCCCCCCCCGTCTCTGTTCACTCACTGTTACCCTGGAGACATGCAAGGGACACAAGCATCCCTTCCTGGGGCTCCCATGACAGGCTCTGGCCCCTCTGACCTCCATGTCCGATTATGGGAAGTGATTGCTGAAGAGAGGCTAAGGAGTACCACATGGTCGCCTGGATGCCACACTGTGGCGCAAAATAGCCCCCAAACCCCCCCCCCCCAACCAGCATCCACTTCCTTCGTCCGTCTGTCTAGGAGCCTGTGGTTTGGCAGCGCGTCATTTCGTACTTCTCAGCGCTTGTCATAACGAAGCCCAGCAAACTTGTCCTCTGTGGCAGACGTCCTCAGAACCGCCAGAGAGAGGACTCCCCGTACTTTTGCCCGGTGCTGCGTGCAGTTCTCTTAGCAACGCGTGCCGAAATGTTGTTCCCGTCTGCACCCCAGTTCCTTTCACGGCGTCAACGCACACACACACACACACACACACACACACACACACACACACACAGTTCTCCACCACCCACCCCCATGCCAGGGCTGTTGGTGGCTGTCAGCAAAGCCAAGGCTGATAAGGGGGTTGTAGAGGCCCCTTCAGGAGTTAATTAACACGGGCATCAAAGGCAGGCCTTAACAAGTAGGGTATACAGCACGCTTCATGCAAGCGAACCACAGGGCCCCCCCTTGGACCCCTAAACCTTTTGATTACTGATCTCTCTTGGTGTGTGTGTGTGTGTGTGTGTGTGTTTGAGAGTTAGGAAGAGTGTGAGATCCTTCATTGAACACTGCCATGTTCTGATGTTCCTGTGGGATGTGTGTGTGTGAGAGAGAGAGAGAAAGAGAGGGAGGTTGCGTTTGTCTGAGCCCGTCAGAAGAGATATTTTGTTGTTGTATGCATTCTATCTCCTGCCACCCATTGACACATAAATCCTTCTGAATAGTTTGACCAGTCTCTATCACGTCAAGCTCCCCACCTGGCATGTCTAGCACAACATTGATGTGTTCTACTGTGTGTGTGTGTGTGTGTGTGTGTGTGTGTGTGTGTGTGTGTGTGTGTGTGCGCGCGCACGTGCATGTGTGCGTGTCTCTATGGGAATCTGTGTGTGTCCCTTATGTCTGTGACGAAAGGAAAAAAAGCTAGACAAATTGATACCCTAACTGAATTATAATGGCAACTAATTACAAGGCTGTAATGGCGCTGAACACTTATGTTCTGATATTCCAGCACCTTTATCGCTCCATAAACCAGTCTGCTACGATAACGTTTGCTATAAAGACTTTTATATGTAGCAGGTGTGTTGGTCCTTGGCTGCTTCAACTCTCTTTATTTTTCTCCCCAATTAGAGAATATTTAAGTGGACACTAGATCTAAATCACAAATTCTGAATGTTAAATACCTTATTTTTTATGTAATGACTCAAAGGTAGTACCTTAATTCCCTTTTAGATGATAAAAAAAAGAAAAAAACATGGTATAATTAACAAAAATTGTATTTAAAAAATGTTGAGTTTGGATTACATTTCGGGGGTTAATTCTGCTTCTCTGGCCTGTAATTATAACCCGCACTAATTCATGTGTTATGGCGTCAAACAGGTTGTCAGGGCTTTATGTAAAGCCAGTGACGAATCTATTCTCGTCTATAAACCCACACCAATAGCTGCCTCGGGGCCAAATAGCGTAATTGGTGCAGGCTCGTTGTTGTGCGGGATAAGAGACTTTTGAGACCTCGCAGCGGGACGTTTTACTCGTTTCTCTCACACATGGATCCGGCCTGCATGCCAGACTTCGCCGCTTTTCATTCCACTCTCGCCCGCCTTCCCCCCTCCCCCAGAATAAGGAAATCCATCCTTTGCTAGGTGTTTTTGCTTCATTAAATTCCCCTCAGCCCCCAGATCTGCCCGAGAAGATAAGGTTTAAACCAACACTACAGTACAAGACAAACACAACCTGTATGTGTGTGTGTGTGTGTGTGTGTGTGTGTGTGGGGGGGGGGGGGGGGGTCGTGTGAAAACGGACAGTGTGGAAGACGCTATGAGATTTGAAAGTGACGTCCCCCGTCACAGGTTTGACCCCCCCCCCCTTCCATGCACGACCTGAATAATGGTAAAGGCCCGTCATTTCTTCACATCTTTCACCCCCACCCCACCGCCCCCTTCCCTTCTCTCGGACTGCTTGAACCCCTCGTGCTCCACAATAGCTAATGCACTAAAACTTTTTTTCTAATGCAAATGAACGCAACCGACCATTGAGCATTAAAAAAACACTTCGCACCAATTCTGTCCCGCTTGAAGAGAATGATCCTATTCCTTATAATGTCACAATTAGGATTAGGCTTTTATTCATTTATCTAGTGTAGTACTTACAATTATATTTTTTTACTTTCACGAGTTTACACGTTTTTATTGTATTTTTATTTTTAAACAAATATGCCAGAAGGCTACAGTATTTTTTTCTACAAGTTTTTTACCAGCAAGGAAATCGGCCTAAATTAAAGAAAAACATGGGTTAGGCCTTTTTTTCTAGCCCCGCATATTGTGAATGCATAACATTTCATTTTAAATTTTAAAATTAAGATTTTACATAGGCCTAGGCCAAATCGTTTTTTGTTTTATATATATGTTTTAGCGTTAGATTCATAATGAAACATTTATGCGAAAAAGTTTATATGTCAAAAATTTGAACAGCCTATAGGACCACTAATTTTCTCTTTAGCGTCTTAATTTTTCATAAAAGTTCAATATATATTTAAATACACAAAGCGAAAAGAGCAATGATCAAAAGTTTTAATTCAGAAATCTATCAAATGTAGCGAGTGTCTAGATATCGGGTTACATAATCAAATTCTTGGAATTCCATCTTGAGTTGGCCGTAATCGTGCAAAATAATTAATCGCAATTTGTGTATTTGCACAAAATATGGACCATAAATAATCTGTCATTTTAACCCGCATATTCTAGCCTACTGGCCTGTTACTCTGCACGTATACTAATTTAGTCTGGTGCGTAAATAACCTATATCAGTGCTGCATCGCGTTATCATTTATATATTTATGAGGCAAATAGTTTGTACTAGGCTTTATATTTCCTGACTTTATCCCATCCAACAGCAGTTAGAAAAGCACACTGTGATAATGATCTGTAATGACTTTCCGGACCACATGGCCAGAACTTACCCAGTGAAGCCTCTTCTCTCGGGCTGCTCCGAGTCACCGCGAGTCCCAAAACGACGTTGTCACTAACCAAGCCTCGGTAGGTGCCGGTTAACTTTCGCTCACGTCAAACTTATTCGGCCGAAACGGTAAGAAACGCGAAATCCCTCGCAAAGCGTCAAAGAATTCCATCTACCGTGTGCTCTGTACAGACGCCCACATCGACCGTTTTTGGGAAAGTTCCCCCCCAACTCCGCCTCACCATTGATAAGAAGAGGAGGGGTAAAAGAAAAGTTCAGTCCGGAGTTTGTGCGCGTCCCTTTGCGTCAACAATCCATCACGGTGAGACAGACTATAAGACGTAAACACACTGCCCAAGTTTTTCGGGAAGTGTGAAGAGCAACTTTAACTCACGGTTTGCTCACGTGAGTGAGTGTGTGTGTGTTTGTGTGAGTGTTGTGCTGTGCTGTGCAGCGTTGGACAAGTCTGGTTGCGCTGTTTTGAGCTCAGACCCCCTCCGCGTCCCACTCTCTCCACCTCTCTGGTGTGTAACCATTTGCTGCTTCTCAGATTGGCCGGTCTACACGCACACCCGCGTGGTCTTTCACCCCTCTCTCTCTCTCTCTCTCTCTCTCTCTCTCTCTCTCTCTCTCTCTCTCTCTCTCTCTCTCTCTCTCTCTCTCTCGCACACACACACACACACACACACACTTTGAGTAAAGTCAGGTGTGTTTGTTATGTTTATGGATTTCAGATAAATATGAAATAAGACAATATTAACGTTTTAAATATTTGAGTGGATCATGATTCAGTATTGCACACTATCAATTTATACTTTATCAAAATATGTGCTGTATAGCCTATTGTCAGTAAAGTGAATGACCACTCTCTTAATTAAGATTTAGCCTATCCATACAAACATTTCCCTTGGCCTTTTATGTGAATATGTTGCTGACAATTATTGGCTGCATGTTAATGTCACAATATTTACAGGATATACAATATTTATTGTCTTTATAAATAATTGGAAAGACACTGCTATTAAACCCATGATCTAAAATAAAATATGTATATATCGTTTATACAGCTGTTTTGATGACATTATGTTTATACTTTTTAGTAGCCTAAATGTTTTGTGTATTTATTGTTGAATCCTTTTTCCATTTTTTGTTTTTTCATTTATTTTACTCCAACATCATTGGCATATGATTTATTCATTTCATCAGTGCAAATCTGCTAATGCTACGGTCATAACCAGGAGTGAAATGTAGAGACATTTAATTGCTAAAGACGTAATTGTGTGTCTTCAAGAAAACCGTGGGAAGTAAGGTAATCTTCAATTCTGTGTACACAGAATGCTGCTTATTCATTTCTGTTGAAATGGCTCCATCTAGTGGGTTGACATATTACCTACAACCTCAAATAGATTATAAATAATGTCAAGGTAAAATACTTATAGGTATAGGTATTTAAGTCCCTGCCAAGTTTATACCTAAACCTAAATACTTTTTAAAAAATTTTTTAAAGCTAGCAGTAAAATTACGTTTTTTTTTTTTTTTTACATGTTGGCAGAAATCCATTGTTGGCAATATCCCCAGTTGTTCATAAACGGTCTGGAATGCTGACATAGGCTATGATGCGTTGTTGTGCCATCAGATTTTAGGGCAAGGAATTTTAATAAGTTATTGCGCGCCCTGTACATAAACAATATGTCACGTGCCCTTAGAAGAACGGTGAGAATGTAAGATGTCTTCTATAGGCGTGGGAATGTGTTGCTACTGGCAGTATATAGCAACATAATGTCATCAATTTTTAATACTAAAAATAACTTCCATAACCATCCCTTTGTCCACTTATTTATTTATTTTTGCTGCGTTGGTGGTGTTCTAAAATAAGGATTATTTTTATGTTTGAATTCAAACCAAGGTATTCCAGCAGGGGCGCTCTTGTCTTTGTTTTGTCTTTCAGCAGCCTAATTCCACCCCACTTCTTGCAGCTGTTCCTAATCATAAACAAATTTGATGCAGATAAAATACTTTTATTTCAAAGGAATATATGGCCTCCTACAAATATTTTAACGCTTAGGTCAAAGGTCACTTCAAGCATGCCTTTTTTGGAACAGTTCACAGCAGATAATAATCTCTGCTCAATTGCTCCTTAATGACCCTTTATATGACTATCCATAAAATCATTCTCCATCTATGCTTCATTAATTGTGGATTTTGTCTACAGTTTGGAAATTGAGAGTTGGAAATGTTTTTCAGACATTTATCTGTGTATGTGTATTATATATCATCACATGGCTTTGAAATCTTACAAATATACAAAATAATATAAAAATATTGCTATTGTATTATTAAAACAAATGTTTGCAGAGGAAACTAATGACATAAGGACCTTCCCCCATATTAAAAACTGTTGTAAAAATGCAATAAGAAGAGCTGTTTTCTTAAGTCATTGCGTGAGAAATCCTTTCTCCTTCTTGACATTTGATATTTGATGACTTCCACAGACCCATGGCCACTCATGAGACGTTACTGTGAAAAGTGCCTTTATCTGTTTTCATTTTGCTGCTCACACGAAAATGAGAGAATTGTCAACTCTTATGTTTTATGTGAACGCATTTTACGTCAAGCCACCTGAGCCAAAGACGGAGTTCACAGGTTCAATTCTCTCGGCAACCATAGCCAAACAGAGACAGCACCTGTTGAAGAGCCTTTTGGCAAGAATTTAAATGCAACCCATCCTACTCAATGTAGGACATGGAAGTGATCTAGTAGCAGTGGAACATGCAGGCTGGAGACAGCGTGGAGTCAGCGACGATGCAGAAAGCTTGTTGATATTTTAACTGGATCAAAACAAACGGACCTCTCCCTTGAATGCCATAAGGTGCTCCCTCAGAAGCTCTGCCCCCCAAAATTGGAAACACATTGCCAAGGCTAGCTAGCATAGTGTTGTGGGGTGCGGCCTGCACCACTTTGTTTGTGTACCTATATACAGAGCCAGGGCTGTATAAAAACATCATGTGATGTTTTCAGCACACACATACAACGAGCAGCTATAGCGGGCCACCTTACACCTTAATATATGACAAGTGAAATGGGCAATCCGAGTGGCCCGGGTGTCAATCACACATTTTCGCTTGCCTCACGTTATCTCATTGATGTGTCCTTAGAGGAGACACTGAATCCTAATACAGTGCGAGACACTGTGTAGCCTGGTGTCAACCCAAAGTTCACAACTGCTTCTCTCTCTACAGAAGAAGTAGCACACACACACACACACACACACACACACACACACACATCTTGTGTGAAAACTAGGAAAACGTTGTGTAACAGACGCCCCCTAGTGGCCTCCTGAGCAGACTGAAGATTCGAAGATGTCTTTTGGACCACATTCCTCCATCTGCCTCTGCTTGGTCTCAGCTGCGATTCGCCCTGCCGTCAGCGCTGAGCAACACATGTTGGATGACCTTTTGACCTTTAATATCCGGCAAGTTAATTTGCCCCCCTGACTAGTCCTCCCCCCCTTCTCCACCAACACGCACGATAAATAGATAAAGATACGGCGAAGCCCACCAAAAAGATGTCCCCCTCCGACCTGACCCCGCGTGTCCCCAACGTTTTCCCGAGCAAAGTGAATAAGACCCCCAGACTCAGGCGAGCGGCTGTGTTGACCCAAACGCAGAGCACCAGATAAAATGCACCGCAGCGGACCCCACGGCGGCGAACCGAAGCCGGCGCGGATTCACACGGAGCGAGAGCGGTGACATCAGTGTCAAAGCAGGATTAGTTTGAGTGCGAAAGGGCTGGATCGCGTAACATTTCCTCTGCTTCGAAGGGGGTGTGAAGGTGTTAAGAGACGCAGAGGGAGCAGTGTTTTTCAGTTTTCATTCACCACCAGGTACTTTGGTTACAGGATAATCACGGCCATAATTTGTTCCGACTGTCGATTAAACTGGGCTCGTACGTGGCTACAGTATCAAGCCACCTTATATTGGAAACAGTCCTCGCTGTTCTGTGGGAGCACTGGCTTCTTGGAGTTTGTTACAATATTTTTTCCTATTCCAGACAGCTAGCTAATGTCTATAAAATTATGAGCTTTGAGCCCTACATCACCAATATCACAAGCTTTCACTAAATCTATGCTAAAAGGAGGACCCTGCTATAGATCTGAAATAGGCCTTCCACACATAATCACCATCACATACACTTCACTTTACTGTGTTCACATTAGTAGGGCTTTTGTAAAAACGTGCAGTAGATGTTTAGTTTTCTAAATACCGGAGAGGTAATATTAGTTCTGTAGTAGAATACTTCTACTCAATTTTGTGAGAATATTTGTTCATTTTGAAGCAAAGATCTTTGACATGACGGTCCTGGGCTGACAAAGTGTTGCTGTACTTCATTTAAAGGATGTTGATGCATGTTGCACCTTGCATTCACTGTACATTTTAGTAGAATACTGTGCTGGCGATATTACGGTATATTGTTATAGCCCTTAAAGACAATGTTGTTGTATTACATTATTATCATTATGAGATAAACAAACAAGTAATATGTGACATTAAATCATTGCTGTTCAAACAAAATTCTACTAGTAGACCTACTGTAACTTTGCCATGCAACCTTCTGCTATATCAAATATTGTTTGTATACATTCCCTAATATAAAATCTTACAGTACATTTGTATGTGTTAGAAATTATTTTATTTACTTATAAGCTGCATGCGAAAATGCAAATGAGTGAAACGCTTTACCATAGGGCCTTTAGCATTGCTCAGCACCAGAGAGCAAACTGTTGAGGTAAGTTGTTCATAATCCAGTAGTAAATGTTTTCAACCCTTTATGGCCCTTTAACTTTAATTCCCCTGACATATGTATTTCTATTATGCAAGTCTTCTATTCACCATAGCTATTCATTCAGCATAGCATCAAACCATATAAAACATGTATTACAATAGCCATCTGCCCTCTGCCTGTTTATCAAAGCCCAGCATCTATTCACTGTTCTCTTATTAATTTAGAGGAAAAGTTATTGCAGGATTGTCTCGGGGGGCTGGTCATTCGAATGCTATCTGTGACATTAATAGTTTGACAGTCTGCTCTCAACTTCCATTATCCATTCATTGGCCCAGCAAACCCCAGAGTTCCCATGGTGCACAGGGTGTGTGTGTGTGTGTGTGTGTGCGTGCGTGCGTGCCTCTACTGGCTCCAGGCCAAGGAAATCTGTTATCTGAATAGACGGCCCCAGAACCCTAGCGGGCCTTGTCCGGCTAGACAAAGCAGCAGCCCGGGTCGATGTGAGACACGTGCACACACGCACACAAACACACAAACATGCACACACATAGATAGTGTGTGTGTGTGTGTGTGTGTGTGTGTATA
>JAODUE010000012.1:671257-682110 GCA_027564755.1 Amblyopsis hoosieri
CACTCTCTCTCTTCTTTGCCCGGTCACCGTTTCTCTCTCCCTCTCTCTCACTCTCGCTCTCTCTCTCTCTCTCTCTCTCTCTCTCTCTCTCTCTCTCTCTCTCTCCCTGCCCCCCATTAGGGAAACAGAACGGCTGGAAAAGACCTTAATGAAGAGTGCCATATGGACCTCCTCCTTTCCCACCTCTCTGTAGCATATCTATCTATCTATTTATGTATTTATTTAAATCATTACATCTAAGCACTTTGATGGGGGCTGGGGTGTAGAGGAAGAAACAGAAGGAAAGTGTTTCATTCGAGGGCCTCTATCGCATTATCTCTTTCCCGCTGTCACCGCTGAGCGGGCTCCTTCTGCTCCTCCGCACAACAAAAGTTCCCCTCATCCTCACGCAACAGCCAGCAGTCTGTCTTGTGGAGGGGGGGGGGGATGTTCCGTTATCATCACAGCAAGGAAGTTTAGGCAATTAGCGAGCGCCTAGCATGGCACCCCCCCCCCCCCGTTTCGCCTCGCCACAAAACGTTCCCGACGTCTCTGATCATGACGCTGAATCGCCACACCAGTGAGACGCGTGACGGAGCAGTGAACACGGGGAGAGAGATGGGCAGCGCGTGGGGCATTGAACTGAGAGGGAGACTCACAGCCAACCTGTGGCCGTGCGAAAGAGCACCCCGCTGTGGCAGCACAGCACACGCCAGTTAATGGTGTTTCCTGTCCACCTGCAATGCTGCTTTCATTAGGAAATGTGTAATTTTGGTCTGCGTGCTAGGCTACTGCGTGCTAGGCTAAATGATATAACAAGTGAATCGTGTTTTCTTCGACTAGCCAGTCTATTAGAAACTAGCATGCTTTTGGACACTGTGTGTGTGTGTGTGTGTGTGTGTGTGTGTGTGAGAGAGAGGCGGTAAGTTTGCTGTCTGTAGGACGTTTGTGTGCGTCTGGCTTTAGCACAAAGCGTAATCCCATTTGCCAGTATAGCCAGTACAAATGGACCTCATCAGACATGTTGTAAAACAGGAAGCAATGCTACAGCGTCCCTTCCAAGTGGAATGAGTAACGAGCCTTCATAATGACGGAGCGCGGCAGATGCGGTGTTTGGACTGTGTGCCACATCGCACACACACGCCATGTACACGACACACAGTATTATCTGATTCTGTTTATAATTAGTTCTGTGCGTGTATGTGTGTTGTATTCCTGCTGTTTGTGAATCTCTCTCTCTCTCTCTCTCTCGCTCTCGCTCGCTCGCTCGCTCGGTCAGCTGATCTCATTTAGACAGCTCTGCTCTGTCTGACTCTCCAGCTCAAGGTGATGGAGAACTGCCCCTTTCTCCCCGCTCCTATACAGCCTTTGAGGGGGAGAGAGCGTTCATCAAGAGCGCAGTGCTCATTAAAAACACACACACACACACACACACACACACACACAGGTTCGAGCGTGAAACCTGGTATGGCTTTAATGAGTACGGGGCGGGCTACCCACTCTGCCACAATTAAGCGGCCCCAAGCCCAGTGGTGCATGCGCACACACACGCACACGCACCAGGACCAATTTCATACCTCACTTGTAAACACAAATGCACACTAACAAACATGGGTATGCATTGCATACAGTAAACTGCGTGTATTTTTAATAAATAAACATAATGTAATAAATAATAGTTTATTTTATTATAATATTTAAGTATAAGCTAAAGCTAAATTAACTGTATAATAATAATAATAATAATAATAATAATAATTTTAAAAAAAGTATAATAATAAACAATATTTATATAACACCTTACATACAAGAATTGCAGTTGAGCGTGCATTATAATTAAGAGATTACAGTTTAAAATGGATATCGTGGTCTACGACAAAAAAGATTCCCTCCGCCGCGATGCATCACAGCTAGCTAACGTCACTTATTGTTCAGAATCGCTGTTGGTACCTAATCTCTCTTCCCTCTTCCCCTAGCAAGGGAAGTGTGCGTAGTGTACGCGGACAGCTTTGTTTACAGTGTGTTTACGGCACGCGGCTTCTCCGACATCTGCTCCTCGCCGCTAATTAGCCGCTAATTACCGGAGAGAGGGAGAGAGAGGGAGGAAGACACTGGCGCGCGCCTCTTGTCGGCTGTCTGACCGAGGCACTCTGAGAAGCGCCATTCGAACAAATTAATTTCCTCTGCCACAGCAGGGGAGGCGTTGGGGCCTGCCATAGAGCGCAAGGGAGTGCGCAGGGTTGAATAAACAAGTGTGCTCCATTTTAGCACCCCCCCCCTCCACACCCGTACCAGATTGCCAAAACATTCCCCACTCTGTTGCACCTGCGATCAGCCCTTCCATTGTTCATTACAGCAAATGCTAATGACCACTAGAGCTTGCACAAGAGGAACCGTTGTCGGCTGTGCTAATCTAGTCCAAAAGAGGGAAGCGTTTCTCTCTTGCCTAGACATTTGAGTATGTTGCGTCTTTTCCAGCAGTCGGCTGTTAACTGTATCATGTTTGCGTTGTAATCCCTCCTGAGTTGAGGATGTCTGCGTGAGAGGGGCTGATTAGTGTCACTGTTGTAATTGTAGACGTACTCAGGGCTGGGTGGTTTTGACAAGTCTTTGCGTCTGGGTTTTTTCCCTTCCCCCCACAATGGCACTCAGGCGCTTTGTAAGGAGTTAAATTGGATGGTTAATTCGGGCGTTATTTACCCCGTAATTCATTAGTCTCGCCCCGCCACTGGCAGAGTCCAGGCTGTAATTTCACGCTTCGCAATAAAAGATGTCTCATAATCTGCTTCATTTAGCAGCCAAAGAATTTAATGAAATTAACTGCGGCCCTAATTAAGACGGTGAATATTAAAGACCTGCTATCAAGGCTTTAACGAGGGCGACACGGACCGCCTTCTGCCCGATTGGAAAAATATAATTTCCCTGAGAGAGGTTGTCACCGCTCCGAGCCATTTTGGCCATGATGGCATTTTTGTCATGCACAGTAACCCCTGGAAATTAGATTTTTTTTTTCTTTCCTCCATTTCTTTTTTCTTTTCACTTTCACGGGCGCAGCAGCAAAGAGGCATTTTTGCCTTTTTTTTTTTTTTTTTTTTGTTTAATTTAAGCTTGAGAAATAATTAAAACAAGGGGATCAGGCGTCAATCAAAGACACATGGGCACACGTGTTCGCTGGGACGCTTGGTGCGCCTTGCCCCACGATCTCCAGAGGGACGCTGCACTTTAAAGTTGGACGGGGAAGGGGGGGTGGTAGTCCCTGTGGTGGCTTTTGTTATTTCGTCGGCGCGGGTGTTTGCACTCGCCCGGTGCGTTTGCACACACGCACGCACGCGCTCGTGTGTGTGTGTGTGTGTGTGTTCCAATTACGCTTGTGTGACGACGAGTCAAATTATATTTGAGGAAAGGGCGCGTGTGTGTGTGTGTGTGGCACCCCCCTCTCATTGTCAAAGAGGATACCTTTTCTTTTTGTCTTCCCGCTAATGAATTGCGAGCGCTGAAGTAAGGTTTGGTTAATTGAGTTTCTAATGAATTACCCAGGACTATAATCAGATAAATCACTGGTGGTGTGGTGGGGGGGGTCCTCTTCTTCGTTGGTGTTTTGTTTGATGTGGTATGCGTCCTCTCTCCCCAGGGCCTGCCCTTCTCTGTGGTTGCCTCATCAACGCTGACCTTGTCACCATGGTGACTGATGCCCATGTGTGCCCATGTGTCTATTTGTCTTTGTTGCCACTGAACTGTGTGTGTGTGCGCGAGCGTGCATGCGATAGCGCGCACGTGCATACATGTTTTTGTGTGTGTGTGTGTGTGCTCTTGGTCAGGATTGGATGTCACATGTTACATAAAAACTAGTAACTGTAATCCATTACACTTAGCAGTTAAAACAGTGGAATCAGATTACAGGTATTTCTAAAAATAAGACGAACGTTCTAAGTTTGCAGAAGAAAAATGCATAAAACAATTGGCGTTTATTTTATTAACCTTTCATTAACGTCAATCAATAATCGAAATAAAGTCCTATTTGATCCCCTGAGCAAATTAAACGGTCACAAAAATAGAAAGATTTGGCGTGCCAATGCAGTAAATTGCTTTTCAATAACAATGTTTACTGTAGGTGCGATGCAATCTAAAAGTAATGGAAAGTAATCATGTTACTAATTTTAGGTAATCCACAAATGACGTTACTGATTATCATTTTAGTCTGGTAACGAGTAACTCTAACCGATTACATTTAGAAAGTAACCTACCCAACCCTGCTCTTGGTGTAAATGTGCCAATTTCAAATGTGCACTCTAGGGGCATTGTAAAGCACATCAATATACTTAGTTACATTTTCCAAATTGTAATTAGAAGTGTAATTATACAGTGATCATCTAACTAGTACTAATGTGGTTACTGTGTTGGTCCTATGCAAAGGGAGGTCAGAGGTCAAGTTCGCCTACAAAACGGTAGCTTGATGTTTTGCTCAAGGGCACCTTTAGCTTGAAGCCACAGGGACAAAATTATTCCTGGTCGACAAGCATGTCAACTCCAGACAAACAGCGTCTGGCGCATGGAGATAACTTCCCCCTTCTATCTCGAAGACATCTCCTCTGGTGGGTCACGTGACAACGGACACCTCCTTCCTTGTCCGTCCGGCTCATTGTGTTCCTAGAGCACTTTGTACACACCAAAGCAAACACCCACACACACCGTCCTCTGTCCGGGCGATGATGGATGACCTGCGATGGGCCTCGTCAGGCCAGTTCAGATGGTTGCTGCGATAGAGGGGTGGGTGTCTGGCGCTCAGTGAGAAACCCCCTGTCGCAGGGTCGCCGTCCCGCCCCCTTCCCTTGTCACCCCCACCTCAGGGTGGGGGATGACACCTCCAATTTAGCTCCCCGCTCCCCAGAGACGTGCGTCAACAAAGAGGCCCAGGCCCCACTTGAGATCGGTCTGCTCTATGGAGGTTTTGTTTGGGGACTATCGGCGAGATTGCGCCACCCCCGTATCTGCTAAATGGGACACTGTCAACCCTCTCAAGATACTAGGGGATAGTCCATTGTCCCGGGAAAATAGGGGGCGATTGAGTGATAATGCAATAGATTACTAGTTGTCTATACTGGACTAATTAAACCTAAGAAAAAGTTCCCTTATCAGGTGCTTTGTTTGCTACAGCAGGCAACATTCATTCCCAAGGATTACGTAGTCCCAGCAAAGTAGCTTTTGAACCTATAATCACACATGATACTTTCTCCCAAATATATTCATTTTCTATTTGTTTATTAAGTTAAAGCTAACCGCTGAAACGTATTTACCTGTACATAGGCAAACGACGCACATAATTAACAGCTATTCTGCATTCGCTGTCGCCCGTCGATTGAATCATCTGAAATTCTCCATCCCAAACTGACATTGTGTCTGCTGCGGTCCCCGTCCAGGACCCCTCAGGTGGGAAGGCAGTGTCACAGCCTGTGACGGTTTCAAAAACGCATCTCGACAAACCAATGACTCAGAAGCTTTGTCACCCCCCAAGCTAGCTAACCTTTTCCGAAGCACTACCGCGCAATACCTCACCAAGACAGGGAAGTGCCCCGAAACAGAGAGGGGATAGAAGAGCGAGTGTCCCCACGGGGCAGTTAATAATCTTTCCAGAATCTTGTGTTTGTGTATGTTGTTCAATGCTAGGTGGCGGAGCTCAGTTGGCTTATTTCCACATATGTGGAAATAAGACAAATAAGTGTTGAGCATTGGGGGAAAAAAGACACATATTCAAGGTGGGGTCTCGATGCCATGAACGCCCTCTGACGTTTTTAGATGGGACGGCTAACGAATGACTTAATCCGCGTCTCGCCAACCCCCCCGCAAGCTAGCTAACCTTTTCCCCGCTGCTACCCCACGATGCTTCAAACGGTGCAATGCCTCACCCTATAGCAGGGAGAGAATATCTCCAGCCCTGTTCATCTCCCCCCATTTATTTTGCCACTCGAAGACCCCGTGAGCTGTCATGGCCACATCCAAGTTACACTCCCCTGAAGGTAAAATAAGTGTGTGTGTGTGTGTGTGTGTGTGTGTGTGTGTGTGTGTGTGTGTGTGTCACAGAGCACTGGAAAGGGTGAATAATGAGTGACATTACCTATCAGAGTGATTTAGACGCAGTGTTCAATTAGCCTCCCCTTATGCACGCACACACACACATATTTGCAAAGCCGCTTTCCATCTTCCAGATGGATGGCTGAAATTAATTCCCTAGACTTCTCAACTCTCCTCATCCCCCTACATCAAACACAAACGTCAGCTCTCAGTCCTACCTGTAACCTTTTCTTCCCTCTTAACTTTTTATTCGTAATAATTGTCATGTTTTTTCGATATAAGCTATATTGTTTGAGTTGAACTGTTTCTGCTCTGTGTTGAGGGACGTTCGTCTTTGTGACTAGATAAATACAAGACTAGACTAGACAACGCTATGCATTGTAAATAACAGACTTATCGCTAGCTTTGTCTTCAGAATATGTTCTTATACAATTCATTACACTTTGTGACTACCAGTTGTACGCACAGGTCAAAACTTAGTCTCTCGCTCGCTCGCTATCTCTCTATGTGCTCAGCTGGACTGACAGTTGGTCTGTAAAGGCTCGTCCAGATGTGTTTAGCCATACTGCGCACGCGCGCACACACACACTCATTCAGGCCTGTACATCACGAAGGACAAACAATTAACGTGTAGCTTTTTGCTAGTGCCAATTAGCATGGACGTGGGTGAATTGTAAAAAAAATTTTTTTTTACGATTCGCACATGAGTGTCTCTTCTCCACACACACACACACCTACACACACACACATTCACTTCCCAAAAGGGGCGTGTGACCCCATCGCGATGCCACCGCCAATTACGCTGTCGTTTGTGGGCCGACTCACATTAATGAAAGCTCACCGGCCAGACAAGGGGTGGGCAACGTGCTGTCAATCATGCACCCCCCTTCCCCATCCTCCCCCACGTCACCACTTTCCCCAGCGCTACGGCCGGACACTATTAATATCCTCACCTCTGTCGAGAGCGCTAATGTCGCAGAGCGGCAACGAGAGTGTGACACGCTCTGTAATTGCTAATCCGATGGTTTTCCTTTTTTCCGTTCTCTCTCTCTCTTTCTCTGTCTGTCTGTATTGCTCTCTAGCCTAACGAGTACAGTGGAAATGAGGTGTGGGTGGCTGATCACCCTTAAACGCTCATTCAGCTAGGCAGAGAGGGAGAATGTTAATAGACTAAAGGGAGGTGGAGTGCATGTTCTAGCTGCTGATCTCCTTTCGTGTCCTCTTCCTGACTTTCCTCTCTTCATTAGCCCCCAAGCTCTCCTGTGTTGTTATAACAACACGAACTTTCCCCTCGTTATCGAATATATGTATTCATACATTTTTATTACTTTTTTTTTTTTATTTGGTCAGCAGAATCCAGTTGGCCGTCCGACAATGCGCCTTGCTATAATGAGTCTCTCATTAAAGCAAGGCATTGTGATGCATTTGTCATCACAATCAAACTTGGTTGAACTGCAGATTGACTGGTCAGCACTAGCGTCGTTTGTGTGTATGTACTGCACCGTGCAGCCCATTAAAGCGCACGGCCCGTTAGCGGTGTTTGCCATTGCAGAGGAACAGGTCAAGCGTCTCCCTTGCTGTGTCGTGCAGGGCATGTTGCTGAAGCGGAGTGGCAAGTCCCTGAACAAGGAGTGGAAGAAGAAGTACGTCACGCTGTGTGACAATGGACTGCTCACCTACCACCCCAGTCTCCACGTAAGTCACTGAGCGCTGTGCCTCATACACACACACACACACACACACACACACACACACACACACACACAGAGCCATAGATATTTGTGGGCGGTGAATGACTTCATAATGCCTTTTATGTATACTGGACAAATCTCTCTCTCTCTCTCTCTCTCTCTCTCTCTCTCTTTCTCTCTCTCTGTCCATCTCTCAGTTGTGTGTTTGTGTGTAGTGGCCGTGTGTGGGTTTGAGCGTGTCTCCTTCAATAAGCAAGGCATCCCGTTCCAGAATGTGCAATACAGATGCACTGGCCAAAACACACACACACACAATGGTTGGCTCTCCAGTGATGCCTGTCTGCATTAATTAGGATCTAGCCAGTCATCTGTTTGCACAGCACTGACGTTAATTATGTGGACAATCGCACCATAATGGCCCCGCCTAGACACACACACAGACACACACACACACACACTAATGTCAAGCCCTCAGTTAAGTTGTTTCTCGTCATTAACGTGTTACAGTTCGGGGTTCTAACACCTGTGGGTTAGCCCTTCCATTGCCTGAGTGTGGGTTAGTTAGTGGGCACAGCAAGGCACTAACAGTTCCCGTGTTAAAGGTGCCATTCCCTCTGTGTACTGTACGGTTTGCATCATGCCTGCATGCACACGCCCGTCAAACAACTGGATTTGCTGAGGCAGTAAATTAGGGTAAAAACTCATCACTTAACACACCAGTGAGCACACACGTGCGCTCAAACACACACACACACACACACACACACACACACAAACCCCCTCCAGTGCCAAAAAAACAGGTTCTCCCAAGCGCGTTGCATCTGCCGCTCAGGCGTCAATTAGAGTGTTTGCGGAGGCTAATCGAATGAAACTCAATCAGGGCCGCTAATTGCCTGACTATGTGCAAGGAAATCACATTAATGTTGCTAATTAAGAGGATGGCAATAGATGCCAACTAATTGGCACCGAAAAAGAAAAACCCTCTCCTCCAAGAAGCGACGACGACCCTGCCAAAAAGCCTGTAATTAATCGCCTCTCGTCCTGTTGCCGTTGCTGAGCTGGCCGTGTCAAAACCAGTGAATTTGGGGGGCTAAAAGCTTCATTCACAGACGACCAGGCAAGTTGAAGGGAAAGATCGCCGCTCAAGCTTAAACATGTGTTTTAATGTGCGCACGCATTCGCGCACACAGCTAAGGGGAAGTAACTCACCAGATGAAGACTTTAGAGTCCTTCCCGCTGTTCCTCAAAACGAGCAACAACCCGAACTCTGTGCTAGCCAGCTAGCTAGCCAGCCCACGTTAGCCGCTGTGTGCACCCTCTCTTTTTCCCGCATGGCATCTGCTGCACTATCGCCATAGATACCGCTTCACCTTTTGATTAGTTTTCAGGGTGAAGCGGTGGGCTGATATGGATTAAACCCCCCCCCCCCCCCCGTGTCAGCAGTATAGTATCTAACACCGTATTTGTTCTGCGTTTATCACCCTACCGCTGGTGTGCTGCATTTATGAATCTTTGAATCAATTTAGCCATCCGTTTACAAACTTATAGATGTGCTCATACGTGTGCGCTCACACACACACACGCACACACACGCACACGTGTCCGTTTGGCGTCCGTCCGGGCCGTCTCTGCGTGCCGGACGGACGATGATGAAAGCCCCCGTCTGCGGAGACGGAGACTCAATTACTATGGTCAATCTGTGTTCCCCCCCCCTCCCCCCCCCTGCCCCTCTGCTCGAGGGCTCTCCGGAGGCTTGTTAAAGATCCGTGGAGAGCACTTGGCTTTGAGTTGGCCTCTTGTCAGCCATGCTAGACACACACACACACACACACACACACACACACACACACACACTATTACTGATGGCTAAGAGCCTCAAAGCAGCTCGTGGGGCTGGTCTGTGTGTGTGTGTGTGTGTGTGTGTGTGTGTGTGTGTGTGTGTGAGAGAAATTGAGAGCTGTTTCATCTACACACATTTTACATCTACTCCTGTATATAAAATGAATCCACGAACACACACACACACCCCAGTCCTCTTCAAGTCAGATCAGTGGGTGGTGGGTGCTGTGTTCTCCCCCCCCCGACCCCCTCTCCCCCCACCACCACACCATCCCCACACCTCCTTCATCTTTGAGAGGAGACCCACCTCCCACAGTGCACCTCTTCCTCTCGGGTCAGTGCACGGCACTCCACGCGCTGAGAGGGAGCGCACGTGAGAGGGTCTAACAAGCACCCCTCGTGCGCTATTAACGCCCCTCACACGGATAATCCCCTCAGTAACAGAAGAGAAAACTGTGTGTGTGTGTGTGTGTGTGTGTGTGTGTGTGTGTGTGTGTGTGGGGGTTTAATGAGCGTGAGAGAGAGACTCCCTTCTGTTAGTTATTCCTGTTCTAGTTTCAACAAAGGTTTTACTGTAGTCCTGCTGTAGTTTGTTTAGTTGTATTTTCGTTGTTGCACTTTGCTTACTTTAAGTATATTATTGAAGATGTCTGCAATATGACCAAATGAAGAAATGTAACTCCTGCTTAACTGCATCCACTGGTATAATGGCAATCTCTCTAATACACATTATAATTATCTGTAGTATCTTTAGTTAATACACGGTCAGTGTGCCGGTATAGGCATGTCAGACGGTACATACAGAAGGCATTCCTCATCCTGTGGATGTTCAAACTGCTTTGCTCCCTAACCCCACCCAGGACTACATGCAGAATGTGCACGGTAAGGAGATCGACCTGCTGCGGACCACCGTCAAGGTGCCAGGGAAGCGGCCCCCCCGGGCTGTGTCCACCTGCGCCGCCGTGCCCACCAATGGCCTGGCCAAGGACATGAGCAACCTGCAGCTGGTCCAGACCCCTGGTAACCCCCCCTTCCCCAAATGATATGGGCTTCTCTCACTTGCTGTGTAGTACTGTAGTAGTAGTAATTAATAATGATGATGATGATAACAATTATATTAAAAATAATTATTCTTCATTTATTTATTGATGTATTTATTTTATATATTAATTATAATTAATAATAATAACTTAAAATTGTACCTACATTTCTGTTTCAAAGCCTTTGACACACCTTGCTAGTTTCAATAAGTTTTAGTTTTATACTTTTAGTAAT
>JAODUE010000012.1:699488-714459 GCA_027564755.1 Amblyopsis hoosieri
TATATATAATGTGTGTATATGTATATGTATATGTATATGTATATGTAGGCCTAGTCCCTCTGTAAACATATACATTATTTAGATGTTTTTGAGATGCTGTTGTCATGAATGAAAATATATACAGTAACTGTCTGTTTTCCCAAACGGTAGCCACACTCACACATATTGAAAATGTCACTGAATATTACATATTTTCTTTCTATATTGTGCTCTCTGTTTTACTAATCTTACAAAGCTGCCCTTCCAGGAGGTTTTATATTATATATAGGAACATAACTTGTGCTTTATAGCTCTGACAGAAATGTCAACGTTTTAAATGTCAGAAATATTTAATCCTTTGCTCTGTCAAAATTTAAATGCATCAAAACAGAACAACCTCTGACGCAATGAGAAAGCGTTTTTCTTATTTATTGTGCTACATGCACACTGTGCAATAATCAGTTCCAAAAGAAGGAGGTAAAACGTTTCACTCTGGTTTTAAATGATTTAAACCCCACCTGTCTCTTGCTGTTATATGAATATTATTGCTTTGTATATTTATAATGACATGTGGCATCAAAAAGACATTTGCAAGTGTTTATTGTCAATTCTGCCAGTTTTAACTCAGACATGTGATGCCCTTACTGTTCCATGCTTTGATGGATATGGGAGTCAAATAAACAACAAAGTGTTATTAAGAGTGTTATCATTAATTCATGCAATACAAACGTTGTTGGTATTGTACAATAATACATATAAATAACACACTAATTTTAATGGACCCCTGTACCCAATGGGACCCCTATAGCTACAGCTAGACACCCCCCCCCCCCAGGCCAAGTCAAAAATACATTAAACAAAAAAGACACGCAGACATGATTTAAATCGTACAACACTGTCCCTTGTACCGCCGCCCCTCCTTATCCTTGTCTCCTCAGGGTCACTGGGACACGATTTCATTAAAGGCATGCCTGATCTGCAACTGCAATGCAGACATTAAATAGCAGTATTTTTCAATTAGGGCTGACAAATTCAATCAAAATTCCATAGATTAGGATGAAATGAGGCATGGGTCATTTACAAGGGAGTTTAATTGCACGGCCATTAGACAAATAGTACAGCGCTCTCTGTCTCATTATCAATCATGCGAATGCATCAATAGTAAAAGGTTGTAAGGGGAGGGGGTACACGTCCGCGTTGGCAGCGCGCGCACGCCATCATCACACCGCAGTGCCGCTGCTGCGGCAGAGCGGCTAATAAATACCCTCTTTTGTACTTATAAATTATCCAGTTTAATTAACAACATGGATTATGATTGGACTATGATTTAATTAAACCTTCCCTGCATGCAAGCCGGCACGATCATTCATTATGAGGCCGGGCGGGACGGTGGGAGCCTGTGTGTGTGTGTGTGTGTGTGTGTGTGTGTGTGTGTGTGTGTGTGTGTGTGGTCCGTCGGGTGGGTGGGGGGGGGGGGTAGTAGTAACACCGCACTAAATGAAGCGAAGGGCGTATTGGAAGAGCTGCTTATACCTGACAGCCCCTATAAGACGGTACAACAAGCGCCAATAAAAGCCCCCTAAATGACTTCACCTCGTTACGAAGGTGGATACTATTGTAGAGGAGAAATTAAATAAAGAAGCATGGCGACATTCATCTGTATGCTGTAAGAGATACAAAATAATCATAGAGCGTCCTTAAACCCCGCCCCCACCCCTGAACTTAAATGGAACACTTGCCGTATAGTTTACTGATATTATTGGTATTATTATTGTGCGTTGTATAAGTGGAGGGGATTATGGCGGGAGTACGAGGCAATTACTGCAGCGAGACGCTTGGATTGAGGAACGCATAGCCTGCAGGGAAACACTGTCCGACATAATTCAGTCCGATGTGCCACTATCAACTTTTTCATCACCAAGCCTGCACTCCAAATGCCAGACGCGATTTATTCGGCGCTCGCTCGCCACCCCCCCCCCCCTTCCCCGCCCCCCGTTCCCTCCATCCACACACACACACACACACACAAACACCCCAACCCACAACCCTCTCTATTTCTATCTACAACTCTATTTTTTTGCTACCCAAATAAAGTGGGACCCCGACAGCGGCTGCGGCGAATGAGTGAGTTGTGGTTTAGGTAAAACACACGTTTGCCGTTCGTAAAGACTACATTTATTCTGTCCTATACTAGACCTGATCCTTTACTAGAATAGTAGGGCTACTGGACGTCTTCATTTCAATTTAATCGGAATAGGCTTATAAAAACGTTCTAAATAAGCATTCCTTATGAAGAATTGGTTTATCCAAACAAGCATGGAGCTTCTCCCAAGAAGATATTACTTTTTTGTCCTCGTGCATTAGATCAATTAACATTGAGAGCACGAGATAGTTTTTTATTATCTAATCTGAAAGCGATACGATTGACCGGCCTCCGAGGTTGCCCTGACGTGCATGTCAGGAGGACCGATGAACAGAAGCATAATTCGTATCGATTGTTGCCCTGTAAATAAATCGATTGATCTCACATTAAGCAATGGAAACTGGTAGTAGTGGTAATGTCAGTCCAAATCTTTGATACAAGTGTCTCTTTGTCCACATAATTCGACATTGTTTTAGGCTTATCCATCCTAACAGGGACATGGCACTGTTTGTTAGTGAAGCTGTTTGTGAGACATTCTTGAGGTGCCCCATGTTGTCTGGTCAGGATGAAGCCATATAGCCAAATGAACCACATGGGGAAGTAATAGGCTATGTCAAGATTTACTCGGGACACACCGTGGTTTAAGCAGCTCCCATGCGTGCGTGAACGGGCTTGCGCGCCTCAACTATGAGCTACAGATTAATTAAAGGTGTTACAGCCTTGTCAGAGCTATAAATCCCTAACACAGGCAAAGAGGGCATACATGAATATTATTTAATCAATCGTGTGGCTCATTTGATTGTGTGGATATATTCTATTACATTTCGAAAGAAGAATAGCGTTTACATCATTCAAAATTATTGTATTTTTTATCAAATGTAAATTATTTCATAGGCCAATCACTCTACAGATAAAAATCCTAACCTTCCCATGAACTCTCTTAAAATCATGGTTAATCTACAGCGCCCTCTATAGATTAATATACTAATTGTTGGCCTACGTCCTTTACCTTATACACTGGAAATAAGCATATTCTATTAGTCTACAACAGTAAGGGCATTTCCAGACTATACTTGTTAAGTATTAGTATTCGTGTTATACTCTACTTTTGTAGAGTAAACATTTTATACTCTACAACAGTATAGACTATTTTATAAATAGTCTAAAACAGGACAAATGTCTTTCAGTGTATGTGGATTTTTTTATCGTAAACGTTCTACAGGTGGATGTTGTGATTTAAACAGGCCCATAGTTCTGTGTAAGAAATGTAGACAAATCTGGACATATGCATACTGTGTATGGCATTTGCTTGCCATCAATCAGCGGCCCAACAGCGCGATTCCAGGTGCGCCTGGAGTCTAATAACTGTCATTATATGAGACAAACCAGCCTTCCCCATCTTTTGGCTGGCGTTTAGGAGCGCACAAATCGCACATACCCGCGACAGGACCATTTCAGCCTTGGTCTAAAACAAACATGCGGTACAGCTACCCTACCAGACGCGGTAAACCCAAAGAATTAGAGACATCCGTGGGATGCGAGTTCAAGCGTCGAGACGGGCGACCCCCGATGTTTTTAACCAGAAAAACAACAACAATGTGACGGCGAGTCTAAGACGAGCTAATTAGATCTGCAGCCTGACTCCCACGCATGTCTTAAATTGAGATATTTAATTATTACAGCCTTAATTACTGCTGGTACAATCAACTGCCCCAGAATAGAATGAGAGGAGACGGCGGCTAAAATTGGGTTAGAGTCGCTTCATTCAGCTAGTTTCCTTTGGGTTAACCGTGTCTGCTTCTATTAGAGAGATGAAGGCACCCGGAAATCTACTTGTCTCTTAGACTGGGAAAATGAGAAGAGATCTTTTTGTACCAAAATAATGCAACGTTCCTCATCTACAGTTTATTTTTCTAACCAGAGCAAATCATTTAATAATCTCATATGTAAAATTGTGTAAGACTATCTGTAATGTTTGTGGAGGAATGCAAAGGATATATGACCAAAGGTGTCACATTTGACCTTTGCCCTTGGAAGCATTTTAAGACATCTGAGATGACAAGGTCAAAACGGTTCTAGCTTTAATTTATGATTTATTGCTTTGACCAGGCATCAATTGATATGTGGTGATCTTAATAGTTTTAGGAGATATTGAGGTCAAATTCAGTGGTGGTTTTTTAGTTACTACATTTGAAAACTAAGATTGTTTTCTATTGTGAACTCTACAAGCCTATTTCAATTAGACAATCGGCTTTGTGACTGCAATGCAAAGTTGGCTTGCCTTGAACAAAGCAGATGACTCCCTTCAACGTATTAGCCGATTTCTGAATTGTACTTGTGAGAGTTCAATTAAAAGATTGCCTGTAGGTTTCACCGATCAATAGATCAGTATCAGATATCTTTGGTTTAGTAATAAACACTCTTAAACTTTAAATGTGTGCTTCTCAGTGCCTCCCCACACAAACGGAAATATAATACTATGTCTCGCCCTCTGTTCCTGTCTTGCAGCCATCATGGTCTGTTATATTCTATCTTTCTTTTTCTTCTTCCAGTGTTGGGTGAGAGCTGTGATTGGTGGCATTCAGTTCAGCTTCATTGTCAGGTAAGAAGCCTTAATGAAGACTCGACAACTGTAACCAAGGAAAGAGAGATGCGGGGGCAGCTTGAAAAGGAGCGTGCAAGGCCGATAATGTGCAAGTGTATTCTCATACACACACACACACACACACACACACACACACACACACACACACACACGATCTACCTATATAGCTATGCTAAAAATACAGCAAGTGACAGAAGCACCGACATGCTCACTAGCAGCATGTTGTAGATGGACGCGGACGGACGGACGGACGAGAAGTCAACAGCCGCGTTAACCCCTGAGCACGGGGACGCGTGATGTCACCGCATGCCCACCTTGCTGCGTTGCGCATCCAACCTCATTAGCCGGGAGAGCGAGACAGTATGTTTCGGGCCCGCGCCGCCGGTAATGAGCCCGCCGCGTTCATCCCTCAAACCGTAATTAGCGCTACGCCTGGCACTCCGGCGCCACTCGCCGTTAATGGAGTGAACCGGGCGGAAAACGAGCGCTATTAGGATGGACATGAATTCCTGGCTGCCCTGCGAGACCCTTAAACATAATCGTCTTCATCATTCAGCTCTCTCTCTCTCTCTCTCTCTCTCTCTCTCCGGCACCTCTGCGTGCCATCTCAAATCAAAGCGGGATGGATGGGTCGAACCAGAGACAGCTCCTGTCTCCCATCTCCATTTAAGTGGGAGACCTGTAGATATGAAGCGCCTGGATCCTTTCATCTCCCGCCGGCGGTGAATGGACAGGAATCTGCCAGGCCGGCTGACTACATGCAGGGCTGGTTTCATTATAGGGTAGGCTATGGACACACCACGGAATCAAGGCATTGTACATGGCAACATCTCCAACTACAGGCCTTTGAGCAAACCATACACACCGTTATATCCTCTTGTTCTTTGTGTATACTGACAGGACTTGCTGTAGGCTTGCAGTTCATTGGATACATCGCTGCTGTAGATCTATAATGAGTTTCCAGTAGTGCAGCGGTGCACTTTACCATTAAGGAGGCCTAATGAAAAGAATTACATGCGTGAATGGGCTGGAATAGGTCACTATTATGGCTCTAGAAAATGGAGGCTGTTTTCCCTTTTGGTTTCTGTACAAGATGATATTTAGGGTACTCTTTCTCACCTAAAGTTGCCTATAGCTATTACGTAACAAATTATGTACACAATGATGTCCACCCAAGGTCTCAAGCTGAGCTATTGCATCACAAGAATTATACGACAGATGTGAAGAGGTCAAAGGTCAAAGCCACACTACTTGGTGACACTGGTATGTGATGAGTGACAGTGGGCGGGCCTAGTAATGACTGCTTTTGGCAAGGCCACTAAGAGGATTTGATACCAGCGGGGGGTGTCAAGGACGACTGCTATGATGCTGGTGAGAGCATTTGGGCAAATGGAGCCTTTCAGCCAAGAATTACAAAGCTTTACTCAACGCATGTTCAGCCCTGCAGCCCTGGTTATCTCCACTGACATGCAGGTAAAACCTTAACTGGCTTTAAAGGTCCACATTCCAGGAATTAGACCTGTGTCTTATCTGAAACCATCAAACTGTATGTGATTGCTGCCATTTCTGGACTTTATGAACGCTGTAGAGTGATTTGATGACTTCCTTGACCTTTCCCACAGTTATTTGAATTTAGAAGCGCAGTTTGCATGATCAGGGCTTCCAGCGTTACGTTTTATTTGCTGTGTTGGACAGCTGACTTGATTGTTCTTGTTTGGAGTCGTCTCAGGTGCCTACAACGTAAATAATTCAGGTATGCAGTTATGCAAGGAACGATTCCAGGCTTCTGGTTTTTTGGGGGGAGTCTTAAAGGTGCGGCCGTCAACCCCTGTGTGACCACCTCCATTTGCATCTTTCCCAGCCCTGTGATTACCCAGCATGCCCTGCTGGACCGGTGACCTGCGTAGGCCAAGGCGCGGCACGCTGTAATCGAGGCAACAGCTGCCTTTTAACGGCCCGCTCACCTGTTTCAACACACGCACCTCTGCCTGTCGTCGCTCGGCACACAACCTGAAGCTCGACGCGAAGCCGGGACTTAAAGAGGTGTTACAAAAATAAATAAATAAAAGGTCTCTAACTGCTCTCTTCCCCCTCCCCTTGGATGCCCCTGTTCTTTCACCACCAATATTTACAGAAAGCAGAGTAAACAGGCTCCCATTCTAGGCGGGATTCTACAGGTGATCTTCAGGTGATCCAAGAGTATTTGTACAGTACTTGCAGAAGGAGGAAATAATCTTACATACTTGGATAAATATAGGTATAAAACTTATTGTGTTCAGCTATTCCTCTGGCAATCGTGGCTTGACTAGACCGATATTATGGTAAACGCTGTGAAGACCAACACCAACATAAAGTAGCACTGTGTAGCATTGTGTTCCTTGTAAGATGGGACTAATGTCTCCCAGGGTCTGCCAACACTGAGGAAGAGATCACGTGAACACAGCACCCCTCAGGCAGTGTTGGGCAAGTTATGTTACTAGTTACATTACTACATTACTAGTTACTAATTACTCCTTCAAAAAGTCATATTCTTGATTTATTACTGGGTATTAAAAGTAATTAGTTATATTACTAGTAACATTACTATATTACTTTCACAATCACTACCCTGCCTTGCCCCTTCTGAAAAATGACAACCTGTGTAGCCAGCTCATTTTAGAATTGAATCCTCTTTTTTGGAACAATAATGAACCTTAGGAGTCAACAATCAGTAATTAGTTACACTGCTAGTTATTGAAAAAAGTAGTAATATCTATAGTAACTAGTTACTGCTTAATACTGCCCACAGGACCCCTGTTGTATCAGATTCCGTGGCTTGTGGTGGCCCAGGGGTGGGGGTCTGTCTGTACAGGCAATCTCCTTATTCGAAGTCCAAGGCTCACGCTGCAGCCTTGAGCGAAGCAACATTAGCACATTGGCTGTGATGAGGCTCTGGCAGAGGAGGTTGCCATGTGCTACGAACAGTTAGAGCTTGATCCATGTATGGGAAGGAATGTCTTCAAAGGAGCTGTTTGTCTCTGGGTGTTAAAGGATTCCTGAAAAATACACTGAAATATTTCAAAAATACCTCTTAAAGAAAATGACCATTGCGCTTCTTAGTTTTTGACACTTTTAATGCCTGAGTAAAAATCTCCATGATTTATTGTAAAGGTTGTGTGCTGAATAAACCTCTGAACTGACTGCTGTTGACCAGGATCTGCGAGTGGTTATTCAGACCTGTGGGGCCATGTGATTCTTGTGGGGGTCGCAAAGAAATAAATATATGAATGCAAACACAGTTTTAAGAGATCTTCACTGCAGTTTAAATACTTCAAAACTTAAATGAAAGACAACCATTCTCCAGAGAACAGAGTTGTTCAAAATCATTCACTCCATTCTTACATTCCATTATGTTGCTGTAGCAATTGCTTTAGACACGTGTGGAAGTCGATATTCAATGTTGGCCCAATGAATAACAAGCGTTTTATTTGAAAACACTTCCTGAACTGATTAAATTAGATCTGAATTGGACTTTAATTGAATTAAATTAATGGACATTGGAGTCTGCCGACCTGAGAGTGCAGCTCTCTCCCTGACTGAAGCTTTATGACACCTCTGCTTAACAGTGTAGTCCCACAGAAGGAGCTGCTGTTAAGCACAGCAGAGTTTATTAAACACCCAAATCTGTCTGATTAATCACTCATAATTTGATGCGATAAAGAGTCTTCAAAGTAATTAGCCAATGATTAGCAAATGATCTGGAATTGCTCAAAATCCAGCTTATTAACATAACATTAATTGCTTTGTTTCATAAAAGCCAGCTGGCTAATTGTTCTCTTCTCCCAGTACAGTAATTGCTCCAAAATAGAGGTGTGTGTGTGTGTGTGTGTGTGTGTGTGCGCGTATGTGTGTGTGCGTGCGTGTATGTGCGACAAACCTGAACTGTTGTGTGTAAGACAGCCACTGACAATGTGAACATTTTTATACAGCTGCTTTATGGATTTACAAATTGAATAGAGATAAATAAGTAATCTATTGGCCTTTTACACTAATAACTGCCATACTGTATTTTAGTAATTATATTAACTTTGACAGGATGCACAGAAATATGTATTCCATGCTTGTTTTAAGCTGTTTCACATGCCTATCTTTAAATGTGGTATAAAAAGCTGTGCGTTGGTTTCAACTTGTGCTGCGATAGTGGGTTTGCGGCTATACATAAGGTCAGCCCAGCACCTAGAGATAGGTAACCTAAGCCATGTTGTTACCAGTTAGCTTGTTGCTTGTCTAACCTACATAACGTTACTGCTGCTAACATGGGGCATATTGTAAAAATGGCTAATAATGACTACATTGGAACTTATGGTGTTAACACACTGTTCTCATGAGGGATGGGTTAAATGCATAGGATAAATGTCGCCACATGTATGTGTATGTGACAATAAAAGCACCTTTACCTTTTACAATATTAGATCATTTTGGGTCCACTATTATTTTGTACTACACTGTCATTTCCATTTTTGTTGCTTCTCCTGAAGCTACCTTTGTAATATTTATATATAGAAAGACATTTAGCAAACAATTCTTTGATATGTTTGCTCACCACCCCTATCTATCGGCTAAATGTTGAGCTACTGAGCCGTCTTTGTTATAATCGCTTTGAATTAACTGAATCTAGCTTGAGTGCTGTTTGACCCAGAGCTGACACAGGCATAATGCAGTATCCATACAGTTTCCGAAGTCACTTGGTAGCCAGCATCCCTGCTACATGAGTGAGGTAGTCCCTGAACCAGGCCAAAAAAGAAGTTATCTTCTTGGCTGCAGAAGGATGGGGCCGATGAGAGCACCAATGATGCTGTGGGACTGGATTGCCTACATCAGCATAACCAGACTCAGACAACCTCAGGAGAGTAGTCTAAGCCAACCAAACAGGGTCCTAACCCGCAGGCAGAGAGAGCATTATATAATTAAATATAAATGGCAAAACAATGTCAAAGAAGGGGAACGATCCTCTCTTACGTTGGCAGGCCCTAACCCTAAGGCCCATCAGCTATAATTGTAGTAATTGAGAAAGATACGGTGAATATATGTCCATGAAATATCCGCCCAGCAAACAATGGCAGGCTTCCCTTATGAATTGCTATCAGCTCCTGGGGTGCTGATAGCCCCACCAGCACAGCATGCCACCGTCATCGTGTAGGATAAGCACAAAATAACATGGGAGAGCAGTTGGTGCCCAGCTGACGTTGGCATCAGACTGTGGTGAACATGTTGGTGCCACCGCTTGCTGTCTGCAGCTCTTAATTATCAGTGCATGTCACACAATTATAGGTCCCCAACTGGGACCTCCTCCACGTGGAATAAATAAAGCACGGCGTCTTCACGTCGACTCCTGCTTGAGGCCTTTGCCTTGGGCCTCCTGCACATAATTCAATTAGACGACGGCGGAAGCGTCGAGGAGCGGAGAAGGTGTTTGTGTGTGTTACACCAGCAGGAGGGAGGATGTATGGACAAGACGACAAGAGCCCACCCCCCGTCCCCCGCACACGGCGTTCTTATTGGCTCTGATCTGTCTGTGTGTGATGTATTGATGAGCAGCGATTGGGATATGTGTGTGTGTGCGCGTATGTGAGATGGGGTCCTTGGGGACCGGGAAGTGGGTCAGACACGTTGCAAGGTAGGCTGGCATTTGTTGACAGAGAAGGCAAGAATGATACAGGAAGCACTAAAGGTGGAACCACCTTCTGCTCATCCAAATGCCTCTGTTCAGGAGATGTCCAAAATGACCAGTTGTATCCAGAAACATTTACAAACTGAAAGTCATAAATCAAAAATGTTAAATGAGGTCAATAATATTATTGTAACCTTAATCAAACTGTCCAGTCATTGCAACTTTCATCACCTACTGTAATATTGACGATATTTTATTTTTTCGATCTTCTCGTCTTTTGACACATTTATTTTGTGTTTGTGCATTTCCATAAATGTCTTACTATGTCCTAGCAGAGTCTTGCTATACCAGCTATACCACACACGCAGGCAGACTTTTAGCAGTGTATTCCCTCTGGTGGCTTCTATTGGTCATTGCAGCCGTAGCAGAACCGACCATAAAACCATTTAAAAGTAGTGTAAGCAATGCTGAATGTTGACATTCTAACTTAACGTCCAAACAAATACACCTCTTCCTGCAGTGGGCCCCAGCAGCTCATTCTTGAGACTTTGGGTTCCATCTAGATAGGATGACAAACATAAACATAACACAAAAAGTAAGGACATTTGTGTTTGGTTGATTATTTCTTTGCTGTAACAATTGATCCTTGGCAATACATTATTATTTCTTTGCTGTAACAATTGCTTCTTGGCAATACATCTTATACCATTGGTAAGCCTGATTATTTCCCTTTTATTATATGCCATATTTGTAAGGAACATGCATTTGTGTAATGAGCAGCAGAGTTGAGTAAGTTGCCAAATATGACGATGCCTGTCAGCGTTGTGACATACTGCTACTGGGATGGCATGCCAAGTAAGCCAGCGTGGTTGTGTTGGTCACTGGCACAAACAACACACCCAAGCTGATCCCACAAGTGTTCACAAATTTCGTTAATTTCTGTGCGTAGTTTATAAGACATAATATACTGCAAAGACAATAGAAAAAGATAATTGGTGGTGGGCGTTTTTTTATGTAATACTTAAAAAAAACTGTAATAAATACATTATTCCACAAGGTGGCAGCAGAGGGTCAAGAGCAATTTCTCCAACTGGCTTCTTATTGCACATTAGGCCTATTGATGAAACACTACAATACTTATATATATATATTTATTTAAACCTCTATAATTTTAAAACAAATAAAATGTGGTTTGATCGCTACTTTGTGTTCGTTTTCGCTAAATTAGAGATGAAGTTAATATTTATGCTGCTCTGATTGGTCAACGGTGGAGCAATTGCAGTGATTGGTCCCTCTATTCAGGGAAACACGGAAGTAACTGGAGGACGTGGTTTGAAACAATCAACAATCTAGCAAGCTGAAAAGCAGGTGAATGAATGTATTGCATGCTTTAACATCGTGTTTTTAAACGGTTGTATCACATTTTATGTTTTATTGGCGTAGCAATGTTGGTGGAAATAAAGATTTTATCACGGAAAGCGCGTGGCTATTGAATTTCTTTTCAAATTGTGTTGCATTTAGTGTGGCACGTTTTTTTTAAATATGATTAAAAATAATGAATTCGGTTTCCATGATTTTATATAATTGTATTTTCATCAGTGTCCTCTCAAAACAGAAAAACAGGCTTCCGTAGATTACAAGTTGCACGACATGCTGGTTGGCATTATTATATTATTATATTAAATGTATTAAAATGTCAGTTCACTGCTATTCATGGCGGATTGTGGAAACCCCTTTGCACTTCAGATAGTTATTTTTCGTCTATTGTCTAAGTACATCATACTTTCCAAACTACTTTCCTTTCCGAGATAGAGATGACAGACCACAAATATAGAATGGCCAGATATAGTTAAACATTTGATGTTGTTTTCTCTCTGTTCAATGTTTATTATTCCAGCCCATGTTGGAGAGAGAGCAGGAGTGAGTGTGTGGTCCCTCCTCGACCGCAAGTGATCGCCACCCAGTGGCCACCATGTCCTCCGCGGTGGCCCGTGCCTCGCACCTCCAGTGCGTGGCGTGCGGCCACTTCTCCAAGAGCCACTTCCACCTTCTCTACCACACGGCCGACGCCCACCCGCACCGGATGGACGACATGGCGGTGGGTCGCCTGGGCAACGTGCTGATCTACCAGGGCACGGCGGGCCTCTTCCACTGCGCCAGCTGCTTCTTCACCAGCAAGGCCTTCCCCAGGCTGTACGAGCACGTGGTCTTCACCCACTGCCTGGGTGGGGAGGGGGGGGAGGAGGAGGAGGAGGACGGAGAGGAGGCCGTTAAGGACCAGGATGGCCAGCAGGGAGATGGGGTCGGGAAGGAGGAGCGCCCCCATGCTCCCCCGAGGAAGCCCGGCGTCCCCCCGGACGCCAGCGATCACCAGAGGGAAGAGGCGGAGGCCGTCGCCAGGTTGCTGCGGCAGTCCAAGAGCGGCTTCGTCTGCCTCGCCTGCGGCTACAAGCACAGAGCCAAGCGTACGTGTGGCGCGCCGCTACTGCTGTTTATGTGACACACTGTGCCCGTCTTGTAACGAAGCAACAGTATGGAGGCCAGATAAGTCCTATATTTGTATTTATTGTATATATGTGTATTTTCTATTTTGTCCACTTTATGTTTGGTCATTTTGATTTTGTTTTGTGTTAGCTCACTAGAGGGCAGAGGACAAATGTTTTGTCAAGCTAAGTTGCTTTAGCATATTAGCCAGGAGTCGCATAGGAAATCAATATCGATAAGATACTTCCTTAAAGGTACAGTAAGAGATTGTAAGCTATCACAATTTAGTCAAATTCACCAAATATCTCCTCGCAGTAGCTTACCGTTTTCTGTGCATACTGAAAAATGAATAAAATGTTCTACACAGTCATGGCTCTGTAAACAGGAACACAAACAAAGTGGTGCAGGCCGCACCACACAACAATATCCCAGCCTTGGCAATGTGTGGGGTGGAGCTTCTGAAGGAGCAGCCTATGGCAGAGGTCTTCCAACGTTATTCGGGCCAAAAACCCCTTGGCTGATAGAAACACGGCGCAGGGACCCCCTATCACATATGGTATAAAATATTTAGTTGCCGGGCCAACAGTGCCATGAATAAACGTAGGCAACTAACTTAGAAACACGGCACAGGGACCCCCTATCACATATGGTATAAAATATGTAGTTGCCGGGCCAACAGTGCCATGAATAAACGTAGGCAACTAACTAAGTCATTACAATAATTGACAGATTTCTATATTTATACTTGTATTTATGTTAATGTAACTTCTGACATTAAAATTTTTGGAAGAAAATAAGTTTGGGATCAAATAATTTGGAGGACCCCCCTGCAGTACCTCTGAGAACCCCTAGGGGTTCCGGACCCCCTGTTGAAAACCTCTGGCCTATGGCATTGAAAGGAGTGGTGTTAGTGCAAAGTTAGCAAGCGTTCTCCAGAATGATTCGTGTGTCTGCCCCCCTCCCCCCTTCCCCAGGCTACGCCATCAGCCACGTGATGCGCCGTCACGACCCCTCGTTGCCATACCGCTGCTCCCATTGCAGCGCCACCTTCCTGCTGCCCAGCCTGCGGAGGCAGCACGCGCTCCTGCGCCACCGGCCGGGCCGCTATGGCTGCCCCTACTGCCTCTTCCGCTCCTCGGTGCCGCACGGCTTCAAGCGCCACTGCGGCAACTGCCGCGCCCGCGGCGATGAGGAGGAGGAGGAGGAGGATGGAGAGGAGGGGGCGGGGGGAGATGGGAGCGACGGAGAGGAGGAGGAGGAGAAGCAACAGAAGAAGAAGGAGGAGGCGGCCGTCTGCCCGTCCCCGCGAATAAAGCCTGTAGAGAGTCGTGGCTCGCTTTAGAGCGTTAACGTTCAAGTGTAACCTGGAGTCGCTTTCTTTTCGAAGGAAACCTTCACGTCCCTTGACTTGAGAAGAACTACGTTCCGCAGATAACAAAGTCGGGTCGGGACACAAGTACTGTGCACCCCTCTGCCTCTGCCCTTGGGCCAGTAATCAAACACCACCCTGTTCCAATCCTACTTTGTTATGTTCAGATGTTTTTTCTGTTCTGGTGAACCTCAGCACAAGCTTTTCATAGTGCCTGCCAATCGAACTCTACTGATCAATACAGGTCTCACCTTTTATAAAATGTCTGTTGAATTGTTATTTAGGATACTTTAATCCACTATCATGCACGGATACAATAGAAATCGACGACAGTAACTGCAAGTACATGCTACGTAGGTGACTGTATTGTTTTTGTGTTGGTGTGTTTAATAAAACAAAATATGTTTTTTCAGCCTTCATGAGAGATATTGTTGCTGGCTATATCACGAATGCTTCCCAGGTGTTGGGGTGAATGCTCATTGGATGCGGCATGGCCGCTTTGTTCTAATTGGTCGGCAGGCGATTAACAGCTAAGGTGAAACGTTTAAGGATGAGGAGGGAAGTTTTAATTATAACATAAACAAAACAACTAGACAAGCCAAATTGATAACAGACTTCTTTTAATACATTTTCTGCAGTTCGTCACCTGGACCTGAAGCTTAATTTAACTGTGTGTGTGTGTGTGTGTGTGTGTGTGTGTGTGTGTGTGTGTGTGTGTGTGTGTGTGTGTGTGTGTGTGTG
>JAODUE010000012.1:714559-742532 GCA_027564755.1 Amblyopsis hoosieri
GTGATTGTTGATTAGATAATTGCATTAATGAGGAATTGAACAGGTGTTCCTAATAATCCTTTAGGTGAGTGTATGTATACTGTACAATCACACAGATGCCATGTACACATAGACATACTGCATACACATACAGTATACATTGTTGAAACATGCACGTTTCCCCATTTCTGTGTATCACTAAAGCTCAAGTGTGCGTGTGCGTGTGTGTGTGTGTGTAGGGCAGTGGCATCGCTAAACATCCCAATGTTTCCTGTGAGCCCCTCTGTGAATCCCCTGGAGAGGTTAAAGGCCATCCCCATATTTGACTACCAACTGTACTTTCAAGAACCCGTAAGTGTGAACAAACACACACACGTGTGTGTGTATATATACTGTATGTGTGTGTGTGTGTGTGTGTGTGTGTGTGTGTTCAGCAGTAATCAACTGAAACTTTATTTATTCTCTCAATGCGTGCGTGTGTGTTTGTGTGTTGCAGGGTGTAGCAGAGGCAGAGCTGGAGAAAGACTTGGCGAGAACATTTAAAATGTTCTTTTTGCTCTCAGGAGATACTGTGAGGAAAGCCCCACACACACACACGCCTCATTCCATTTACTGAATAGGAATATTTATTTTGTTTACAGTGAAGACCCAAGTCTAGAGAGGTAGAAACAATAAATTGAATATTACTGGCTAACAATAATAGTAAGGTAGAAACTAGATGATGCACTAATATGTGATGAGTGTGTGTGTTTGCGCAAGACAACACTGTGTGTGTGTGTTCATTCTCAGGCAGATCAGCCTTTTGTCACCACTGCTGGGGTCCGTGCAAGAGGTAAGTCCAGTGTTGGTCCCAGTGCTAACAATGCTAGGGTCAGGGCAGGGTTCAATTGCTGGAGGCCTGATTAACATAGTTCTATGGACTTTTCCTTTAAATAAAATAATAAAAGGCTTTTGACCTGTAGAGGGAGCATACACTCAAGCAATCAACAAAATGCACAAAGCTGAAAATGGCCAGGAAATGAAAAGACACTAATATGTACTGTGTTGTAGGTGGCTTGTTTGTGGGGGCACCTCAAGAGATTCCCAGAAGCCCCTTTTTGTCTGAGGAGGCATTGAATTACTATGTGAGCCAGTACAAAGACAGGGGCTTCAGGTGTGCGAGTGCTAATTGCTTCCCTTGTCATGTTTTATTCAGTGAATCGATTCAGAATCATTTCATCCACACCGTTTGTCACGCAGGGGTCCGTTGAACTGGTACCGCAACATTGAGAGGAACTGGACGTGGATGTGTTCTCGTCCACAAGCAAAGGTATGTCACGTCAAGGGATGGAACGATGTATGATATTAGCGTTTATCGTGGTAAAAATACTGACGATAATCGTGTCGTGGTGAATGACCGTTATCGTGATAATCATAAATATCCTTACATAAATATATTTCCCCAAGTGACTTGAAAAAAGCTGTCTAGCTCACTTGTACAGTCCAATTGTATTGATTTACGGATAGATTTGTTTTAGCCTGCATCTTTCCAGTCAATCACCAAAGTATTCTAGGCTTTGACCGTACATGTGTCATGATAAAATAAAAATCTTTGTTTCTTAACTAAATGTAAGATATGATTCCGTAATGTTTTAGTGGCGTTTTAAGAGTTTAATAATAACATAATAAATAATTGCAATAATATCGTCTATCGCAAATATTTTGGCCAGTATAATCGTGACATACATTTTCACATTGTCACATCGCACTCAGAAAAATGTCATTCATCAAATGTAACTATTTATTGTATACAATAAAATGAACGGTACACAAGAAGTACAGTATAAATAGCTAGACGGAAGAACAAAATACATTTGAATATTATCTTAGTCTTATGTGTCCTCTAGATGTAGGTACCTGCATTCAAACAGTGTGTCTTAACATAACTGTATGTTTACTTGTTAGCTGATGATGCCAGCTCTCATGGTGACAACTGGAAAAGACCCTGTACTTTCAGCAGACATGTCCAAGGGTATGGAAGATATGGTGGGTACGCACGCACGCACGCACGCAGGCAGACAGACAGACAGACAGACAGACAGCTTGCAGCAGCTGCTTTCAGTATAAATAGAACCAACTTCAGTAACTTAATCTGCGTTATCTTACTTATTTGAAATGCTTCCTGTGCGAACATCAGTTAGGGTGAGAGCACAACAGCCAGGGCCAGACACCACTTCCCCTTTTTCTTCAACACAATCTTCATGAAACCCCCCCGTTAATAACACCTCTCTTTTTTCAGATACCAGGTCTGACCAGGGGACACATCGAGGAATGTGGTCACTGGACCCAAATGGAGAAGTATGTATTTTTGTGTGTGCGTGTGCCATTCTGTCAGGATAGTACAATATATATATGTGTGCGTTTGTGTGCGTTTTAGGCCGTCTGAGGTCAACCGCTTGCTGATATCTTGGCTTCAAGACTTGCCTTGTGCACCGACGTCCAAACTGTGATGGGACCGAATGGTGGACAGAAAATCCAGAACAGAATATTCTGCGCTCAGTTTAAAAAATGCTTTAATGAACCATTGTTAATCTGACACGATAACAGCAAGCATGCTTTTTCAAACTGGGAAATATGAAATTATAACAAAGCATTATTGCCTGCAAATACTTACCCCTCTATATGCATCAAGCCCAAGTTTGTTTCATGACTATTGTAATCAGTACATTCTGTATATTTCATTATATAAAAAATAATAATGGCTAACTGTGTTTGTGCTAATGTGTTTGATGCACTGTTAAGGGCAGTATTTACTGTCTATTGTGGAGAAATTCTCTTTAACTTGAAACAGAGATTACCAAAAGGAAAACATTCACAATACATATTCTACTGAATTTGACATCATGATAATGATCATATTTAAAAGTGACTACAGACAGTTGAAATGAAAGCTATATGGGATACAAAATGAGATACTACCTAAAAGTATATACTTTCAGATAAAGTATTAGTGAAAAGTATATTGTAATTTTATCTAATACTTACAATATTCCTAGATTAACACAATGTAATCTATTCTAATGTCAGACGTTTTGTTTAGATTTTAATTCATACGGTTCATTTCCAGCAATTTGGGGAGGGGGGACGGCTTCTTACAGGCCCTACATAACCGGAGCACAACCAGATCACAGGCACTGCTACCCCCTTGTGGCCATATCCCAAAATACAGTCTGCTGTCAACTGGTTTCGTTGATAAGTAAATTGTTGCTTACTGCTTGGGTACAAAGTTACAATTTCTTATCTCTAAAAAGCTTCTTCCACGCCGGCATGATATGTTTGTAGATCCTCTCTATCTGTAACACACAGACAGACCTATTTATGCCAACACAAAACGTTTTTCCCAAGACAAGGAAAAACATAGGCTAATACAGGATGATTCTGGTGTTTGGCTGCAGTTACCTGTTCAGATTTATTGACTCCATATCTGAAGAGTGTTGCCTGGTGTTCACTGTTGTGGAACAGGATGTCAAACGTGACCTCCCGGCCAATTAACTCATCTATGGCCGGCTTCACTTCGGTGTGGAAGTCCTTGGCTGGGAACGACCCATCGAACATGTTGTTGACCTGAAAGTGAAGGGGTCAACTGTATGAGCGGTTTAATGTAGGCTTATACAGTCTTTCAACAGGTTTTGTGTGTGTGTGTGTTTTACCTTGTACTTTTTACCGACAAACTCCACAGGATCCAATTTGACGTGTGACCTCATAGCTCTACCGAAGAGCACAAGCTGTGAGTCAGAATCTGACACACACGCACGCATTAAAAAACAAATACTTACACTGAATGCATGCAATAACAAACACAAAAATACAGGTAGGGATCAGTCGGTTCAGTTTCCAGCCAGTCGGTGGGGTACGGGTGGAACCAAGCCAAACCATGTCCCATTATATGCTTATGAAGTGGGACTTTTCGACGCCTACCTCTACATGTTAAGTGAGCCACATAAGGAACTCCATCCCTCTCTCCGTAGTAAATTCCAAAGTGAGAGAAGTATTCATTCCGAGGATATTCCAGTATATCCCCAGGGTATAAATCTTCACGGGAGGTTTTCTGCAAATAAACAAAATATCAACATTCCAAAAGCAAATCTATAATTTTTTAATCACATGATGGTAGTATTGGATTCAGCATTAAACAATGTTAATGCATAAAAATAAGAGAATCCTCATAGTACTATCTGCTGGCTTGATTACATTTTTCCATACAAACGTCTAAAAATCACTGAATTTAATTAAGTGAACTGAATTCACTAGTAATGCTTGGTAATTGGTTAGTTACTATAAGTACAAAAAATGAAATGCAAATGATAAAAATAGGTAAATTATTTACTTACCTGGCCCATGAGTTTGGTTAACTTCTGTCTTTAATACTGAGTGAAATGGTGCAGTTTACAGCATACACAAACACATGGACACTACTTTACATATTGGGTGTGTGGAGGAGATACAGTACATTACAGTCACAGTAGACTGCAATGTACTTTTAACTATCACTGTAGAACATATAGTACAATAAAATAGCATATTCTCCAAGTTCTTAATATATAGTCAAGAAAGCTGAAATTATATTTTCAAAAGTGAAATCTTTTGAAATTCTTGTTCTTGTTGTATTGTGTTTGTAGTTTTGAGGTACAAAGAAACTGTTGTATTGGGAATTCGCATGGGTGTGAGAAGCAGGTGTTTCCTTAGCTAAAAAGAGGAAATAGATTGATTCTAGAAGGGGTTCATAAGCAGGCCAAACTTACTTCAATCAAACATACTTTATTAAAACTATGAAGGCACTGTGGACACAGAGTGACATCACAACTGCCCAAATCAAATAAAACTCTGAACATAACAGCTTGTAAATGTATTCGTGTTACCTTCCACACAAAATATAACATTAAGTGTTGTAATAGCAACATAGAAAAAAATGTGAAAAGTACTAAAATGCTTAATGTAAATTAGGCCCAAGACCAGCTGTCCTAATATTGCCCTAAATAGCCCTAATATTGTTCAATTCAGCATGGTTGGATTGTGAAATTCTCTCTTCAAATAAAACAAGCCAAAACCGTGAAACATTTGATCTATCCTACCACAGTTGTGCATAGCAACAATCATTTAAAAAATCTAGTTATTTTAAAAATCAAAATGTGACCTCAAAATGAAATTTAGTTTGATCAAACTTTGACAAAAAATACATCAGAAAGAATCAGGTTACATTCGCTTTCACTCAGTCAGTGTGGCAACAGCTGGGTTGCCACGTTACAATGAGCGAGATTCCAGCCAATGTTATTCCAAAGAGAAATTGCTATTGAGCAGCACTGAGGAATAGTGACAAGTTATTCACAATAAATCCCACATGGAGAAATACAAATAACAGTATGCATCGGAACTAGGTTAGGTGCAAAATTAATAGGAAAAGAAAAAGTGTTTAGACTAATTATTCTATGGAGGAATATTTTCCTTTGCTCATAATTGTATCCTGTACAAAACATAGTACAAGAGGCCATTAGAGCATGCAACCACCTGACTGTAGTTATGTCTTATATTGCCTTCACAAGAGTCTTGAGAAAGACCTTGCAGCAAGCCCTTGCAGCAATAAATAATTATAAAACCAGTGTGTGGACATTATTTCCCATTTCATGCACAACAACAATCCCAGTGTAATGAAACAGTGTGATCAGTATTCCTGCAGGTCATTAGAGATAATCTGTGCAATCTGACGTCTGTTAGAGCCACGTTAGGTTTTCAACATTTGGGACAGAAATACCAGACCAAGTCTTGTTAGGATTATAGGCCGTTATACGTATGCTGTAGATAAAAAGTCCACACCTGCTGAAATACAGGTTTGTGATTGGATGGTCTAAAATGGTGTAAAATAAAAGAAATTATCCAAACATTTAAAAAAAATAGAACATCTGTTGAAAAAAAAATATATACACATTTTATTTCAGCAGATTGGCATGTAGATACAATTTTATAAGCACCTGTGCAGTGACACACACACAGACACACACCTGACAAAATGAACTGCAGATATTGAATAGGCCTATTTCTCTCACATACACACATTTTAATGCCTGTCATTTGGGTCAGTGTATTTACTGCAGTCAATCACTCCATCGCTGCTAAGGCACCTGAGTTTAGCCCCGCCCATCAAGGACTGAAGGGTCACCAGTGTATCCAACACATACACACGCACGCACGCACGCACGCACACACACACACACGCACACACATCAAGCTGCTACATCAAGCACATTCAATCCCATGAGTGTCGTGTGACTTTAGGAGCCATTGTGCGATCCACACGTGTGAGGGCATGTGCTGGCTGCACGTTACCACAATGCATTTCACCCACACGGGGCTGCTATTCTCCACGTGCGGCTGAAACCAGCTGCTCTTCACTACTCCGCCTCCCAGGCTCACATGACCCCCCTATCTACAGCCACATCAATTCCTAGTAATGTAGTGTGTGGTTGTGTTGTAAAGCCTAAACCGCGAGATAGGGCAAAACGTTCGGGGCTCTGGAAGGGCCGTATTTAGGAGTGTACTTTTAATAATAGAAAACATTTTGACCACATTACGTTTTTGGAAACACCATCAGTGTAATGTGAAGCTAGGAACCCCGGACGTACTGCTTCGACCCCCACCGGGCCGAGCTCAAGCCTCCCCCTCCGCCTCCCCCTCTCCCCTGACCCCGGGCGGGGCCTGGCCCCGCGCTCTGCTGCCGAGCGGCGCCCGCTTGTCCCAGCCGTCGGCGTTGAGGCCGTGCTTGCGCTGGTGCCGCTTGTAGTTGTCCCAGTGGCCCGTGGTGTAGCCGCACTGGCCGCAGGCGTACGGCTTCTCGCCCGTGTGCCGCAGCATGTGCCGCTTCAGGTTCATGCTCTGGTTGCAGCTGTAGCCGCACACGGCGCAGTGGAAGGGCTTGGCGCCCGAGTGGATGCGCTCGTGCCGCCGCAGGTTGGCCAGGTTGCCGCACGCGTAGCTGCACGCCGGGCACTGGTACGGCTTCTCGCCCGTGTGCACGCGCAGGTGCCGCTTGAGGTTGTCCAGGTGGGCCGAGGCGTACGGGCAGTGGGGGCACCGGTGGCAGCGGTGTGGCTTGTCGAGGGCGTGCGTGCGGGCGTGGCGCGCCAGGTGGTTGGGGTAGTGCGACAGGAAGGGGCAGTGGGGGCATGGGTGGAGCTTGGCGGGGCCGCTGCCTGCACGCCGCCGCCGACCGCCGCTGCCTGCCGCCGGGGGCGGGGGGGCCTCTGGGCTGCACGGAGGGCCGCCGGGCTCCTTGGACAGCAGCTCCAGTGAGCAGCGGCGACACACCTGGAGAATGGCAGACATCACCTGTTGAAAAGGTCCTGTACGCTACTTCTAAGATAATTAGTAGACTAGCTAAGTAATATACTAGCTAATTAATAGACTAGCTAAGTAATAGACTAGCTATTACTTATTACTATTACTTAGATTAGCTAAGTAATAGACTAGCTAAGTAATAGACTAGCTATTACTTATTACTATTACTTAGATTAGCTAAGTAATAGATTAGCTAAGTAATAGACTAGCTATTACTTATTACTATTACTTAGATTAGCTAAGTAATAGACTAGCTATTACTTATTACTATTACTTAGCAAGTCTATTACTTAGCTAATCTAAGTAATAGACTAGCTAATTAATAGACTAGCTAAGTAATAGATAATTTGGTGTTTCTAATACAGCCATAAATAGGCACACAAACAATGTGGTGCACTGCAGGCACAATATCTTAACATGCATTTGTAATGTGGAGGGCAGAGCTTCTGAGGCATTGAACAGATAGGAGATAGCGTTTTGATCAGGTGCAAATATCTTTGTTCATTATTTTTCATGCTCACGATGAAGGCCGCTAGTCTGAAACATTATGTCGTGTCAAATTCCCTGACTTTCACAGATTAGAATCTGAACATTCATGACCTATAATGAACAGAAAAGCAGGCTGCCAGAACCATGTCTGGCTGGAAACAAACTGAAAATGTGTGTGATGCTCATAATATGCTTAGATAATAATAATAATATAACAATAATATCAATATTTGTTTAATTGTAATACCACATCCAATAACATTCTGATGAATGGCAAATACAATGTAAACATACTGCAAAGGAAATTATCTGACATGATTTAGCCAAAAGAAAATGATCAAATTCCCATGTCTGGAACAGAATTTAATTTCAGATTTCTGTTGGCTAAAAATGTTGTACTTAGCTGCATTACCTAAACCACACAGCAGATTGTGCCATGGCACATAATTTCTCCCCACTGTGCGTAATTAACAAAAATAAAGACACAATGAAGTTCGACCTACCTGACTACCATCTCCCTCTCCGTCCGCCTCCTCCTTCAGCCCGTCCAGGTCGGCCTCCTCCAGGGTCAGGCCGCACAGCCTGCAGCACAGGGGGAAGAGGAGGTCGGGGAGGGGGGCCGAGGGCGAGCCCAGCGCCCCCAGGGTCTGGAGGTAGGCCGAGTCCTGGGAGACGCGCAGCGTCAGGTCCGACACCACCGCTTCTGAGACAGAGAGAGAGAGAGAGAGAGAGAGAGAGAGACAGAGAGAGAGAGAGACCAAGACCCACAGGTGTTCTGAATTAACGAGGCTCATTAGACCTCTTCTGAGGACTGTGTGGGTGTGTACAAGTCCTGCTTGATTGACAGTGTAAATGATTAGCAGATTCATGAAAGTATTGAACAAAACTAATAAAAACACATCTAACAAAATGACCCCTTCACTAAAGTTCCACTCAATTACTCGGCCAGCCAGCCAAACACATTAAAGCCCACTTCCTCCTTTTCAAACCCTTTCGGTTTTGACTTGACTCGACGCTTCCCCAATTCTGCTGCTTATGGCCCTTTGTTCTAATGCTAGACCACAACATCTACTTCAGTCCTTCTATGGTAATCTCCCCACAGGCTAGATGTGAGCACTGTGTTACAGAACTCAAATAGCAGCCGTCGGTATTAACGCACGCGAAGTGGGCCACTCTTAATGAGGTTTGTAGCGTTTCATTTGCATAAACGCACATTTTACAGACATTTGTATTTACTATTATTTCCCTACAGTTATCATTATTATTAAAAAATATCCCACATATTTTACCTTCATCCCCGTCAGTTATCGTTGTTATTATAATAATAATAAAAATAATAATAATAACAACAACAACAACAACCCACATATTTTACCTTCATCCGGTCAGTTATCATTGTTATTATAATAATAATAATAATAATAATAATAACAATAATAATAACAACAACCCACATATTTTACCTTCATCCCCGTCAGTTATCGTTATTATAATAATAATAATAATAATAACAACAACAACAACAACCCACATATTTTACCTTCATCCCCGTCAGTTTTTTTCCATCTGGCTCTCCTCTTCTCTTTCTCCCGTCGCTGCGGCCTCTCTTTGGCGTGCATGCGCTGGTGCCTCCGCAGGTTGCCCAGGGAACTGCAGGCGTAGCTGCACTGGTGGCAGCGGAAGGGCTTCTCGCCCGTGTGCGTGCGCGCGTGCCGCTGCAGGTTGACGCGCTGCGCCGAGGCGTAGGGGCAGGCGGAGCAGCGGTAGGGCTTCTGGCCGTCGTGCGTGCGCATGTGGCGCTTCAGGTGGTTGGAGTAGCGCGAGGTGAAGGGGCACAGCGCGCACGAGTACAGCTTGGGCGGGGCGGCCGTGGCTCCGCCCCCCCGCCGCTTCCCGCCGTTGCACAGGCGGGCGAGGCCGGGCTCCTCCTCCAGAGACAGGTTGAGGGCGACGCAGTGCGCCCCCTCCGACTGGAGACCCTCCTCGCATGACAGGCAGTACAGCCCCGCCCCCAGGTCCAGCCCCGCCCCTTTTGACACAACAAAACATTTACAACATTTAGCAGACGCTTGGTACAAAGCAACTTACAAACAGTACATTTGTCAATAGTACCAGTATGCAACCCATTTTCTGTTAGGACAATAACAGGGGCAGCATGTCAGCAAGTGTAATTATGTTATATACAGTATTTACAACAAAATAAATCTAATGGCCGATGTGCTGCACTTGAACAGAAGTCTAGTCACGTTATAAAATGATGTCGGTGTTTACCTAAATCTAATCCTGCCCCTAATGCGGTGTCTCCCAAGAGCTGGCCACACCCCTTGCAGGAAAAGAACGCCGGGAAGGTGGAGTCTGTCGTCGCCGAGGGATCCTCCTCTACGCTCAGAGAGAAGACGGTCATGCCTAGATGGGGAGGACAAACACCATCTAATCAGCTGTTGTGTTCAAGAGACAGGAGAAGAAGAGCGTGGATCACGCCATTTCATTATCTCAACCATTTCAAGATAAGAGCACAAAATACAGAATTAAACATTCATTGAAGAGATTAAATATGCAATTACATACTTTGTATGAACTAAAATAATGTCTTTTATACATTATGGGTCGTTTTCAAAATTGATTTAGCCTAGTCCCTTATAAGTACTATATTCTATGAAAATCTTCATTGAATATTTATTTTAGCCTTAGACTAAACTAAAACAACGTCTGTGAAACCGGCCCTATAATATAAATGTGAGTGTGTGTGACCGCATGACTCACTGACCAGACTCTCTGTCCAGCCCCATGATCTCAGAGTCACCAAACTCCAGTTCTCCACTCAGTAGGAAGTCCTTTTCCAACACCAGGCAGTCTGGCTCGCACACCATGGCACCATCCTCCGACTCCACTGCACGCGCACCCACCCACCCAATCACACACACATTTGAAAATGCCTTATTATTAATAAGTTCTATTCAACTTTTCACAAAATCTTTATAGCCCTTAATCACATTACAGTCTCAAAGGGCTGCACAGGCCAACCGTTCCCATGGAAACAATAATACCCCCTTCACCTGCTCCATCCCTCGGGGAAGGACAAACATTTTGGTGGTTGTGGTGTGTGTGTGTGTGTGTGTGTGTGTGTGTGTGGGAAAGGGGGGTTAAAACCCCCCCCCCTCACCAAAAAATGGGAGCAATTGGTTGCATGTCATTTGTTTGTCATTTTCTTTTGAAACAAGGTCAATGTACACTTGTTGAGTATTAATTTTTAAAAGTTGTAATTTAACGCTGTGACTGCACGACTGGTTTCAGTTCTGCTGGATTATTTAGCGATACATATTCGATATGTAGAAACACTTCAGGCCATGGGAGAGTAATAGGCAGAGAGGAACATCATACAAGCAATGGACGTGGAAAGGAGGGAGATATTGGGCAGAGGTAGGAGGAGGATAGTCTAGGCTGGAGTGCCTTGGGGGATTCTACCAGGGGAGATAATGTTTTGGTTTCTAGCGGGGGGAAAACATTTGTGAACGCCTTAGAGACTCAATTGGACTGGAGTGAGAAATACACAGGAGGCAAAAAAAGATCAGAAAATTTGAGAACCTATGGAGGAAGAACATGACAACCAAACATGCAGAGGGTGAGACCACCCTACACAAGATAAAAGGTAACAGTCAGATGAGGCAAATGGAGCAGCCATGTTAACACCAAGCTGTGGAGAGGAAGCAGAGGAAGTGTAGAGTCCAGCAGAGTCAGAACGTTCAGGATGAGATAACATGCACGCAGGCAGGCACGCACACACGCACACACACACACGATACAGAACGAACCAGCAGATTACAAAATCAACATTTTGTTAAAACACATCCAGCTCAACCTGCAGGAGAGTAAGACTAGGATACATTGCCAGTGGTTGGTAGATAGGTTGCCATGGCTTAAGTAAAACAACAAAACGCAACAACAGAAAACACATCTCAATTCAAACTTCCCCAAACTTAAACTAGAGTGTTGTCAAGAAAACAGAAGAGATAGGTTCAGCCAGACTGGGTTCAGCTATACAAACGTATCAGTTTAAGATGATGCAGGTAACTCACATTTCACCGGCTGGGGATTGGACTGCTTTCGCCTGGGCATTTTCCTGTCTGTATGTTCCTTGCGACCACAGACTTCTGGTTATAGCCACACCGCGGTCAGCCGGCAAGCTAAATCTATGTAGTCAGCATCTTGTTCCTCTTCCTCCAAATTATAGTAATAGCAATGGTGTCATCGTCAAGATGGGGCCATAACAACCACCTTCAGCCAAGAATATATATTAATATATTTTAATCATGGTTGTCATGTGGTCAAAGCATACATATATCAAACTACGTGCGTTTAGCTGTCAATGGTTTTGAAGCGCCTAATATCTAATAAACAACGTCGCTAAATTGACACGATTATCCAGCCTAATCCAAGTAGTGGTTCATGCTTTGTTGTTGTTCCTTAGTAAATTGATATGTAGCCATCTTGGTAGTTAGTGTTAGCCTAGCCACGCCAGCATTCCCTTTAAAACTGATGTTTAAGCGCCTAATTATAGAACATACACATACATTTTTGTATACGATCGCCTGCATGACCTCCCTTGAGCATAGTCCCAAAATATAACCGAAAACGTCGAAATGCTCACTTTCTTTAAAGAGACCTGGGTTGCCACTTGCCAAATGCACAGCTACAGAGAGCTGATGCTACCTTTACTAAGACACTTCCGTGATAGTGACGTCGTGCAAAGTATTCTGGGTTTTGTAGTCCATTAAATTGTAAGAGGCAAAATGTCAAACACGGTTGATTGGTGTATGTGGGCTACATGGGAATACAGCTTCAATCCAAATGTGTATGCTGTCATTTGAAACAAACGGCATCCTACTGAACAATACATTTCTTTCTGCAGGAGAGTAGCCCTATTGTCATTGTTAACGCAATTAAATTATGCAGTCAGCAATTAGAAAATACATTTTGTGATAAAAATAGATACAAACATATATTGCCAAATGTCTTGTCCAGTGTGTGTCTCAATTCAGGGCTTTAGACACACTTTAGACACGTGTGTGTGGGGGGGGAGGCTGCTGCTCAGCTTGTGTGATCCGCTTGTACCAAGGCGTGAATGGGGTCCCACATTGAGTCTGGACTAGAGCACCTTCATTAAGTAATGAGGAGCAGGTACAGCATGTCAGCTCCATTCCGGGCACGAACCTCCAGGCTGACGTGCACCAGAGCACTAGAGGCATGTCTGTGTTGCATTAGGGATGGGCAATATAGACTTCTTATACAATTATGTCATAGTTTTTTTTTTTTTTTTTTGCGGTAAATATATAAATGGCAAAATGGAAATAGTATTCAACACAATGTTTGGCCACAAAGCTCATGAGTGAGTCAACACATGCAGGCTATCTATAGGCCTATGATACAGAAATATCCTAGCCAAAACCCTACTGTAGTGCATAAGCTATTTCTGTTCGGTATCAAGACCCACACACATGCAAAAAAAGTAGGCTATCTACGCTAAACCACATAATAAAGGGTTAATGATATACACAAAATATATTTACAAACGTCTACAAATAATGTGTACATGCATTTCATAAATAATCCAGTAGATGTCACTATAATGTAAAATAAGGATACAGTAGATTGTACTTATTGAATGTTATGATTTAATAAGTAATAGTAGCCTTCAATGAAAGCAGACAATTTCTACATTTTCAATTTTTATTAATGCAGGCTGTGAACATAAACATCACATGCATCAATATAAAATATTAGGCAAGAGTGCAGAGTGTTATTCCTGTTGTATAGTCTAACAGACAGATTCTTTTGTGTGGCATGAATATATTAGTTTCTTTACCAAATATAGGCTATTATTTCATACACCTTCCAGTTATCCATACAACAAATAGTGTCCAGTTTAAAAACAAAACCTAAGAACTAGAATCGTCATACGATTTCTCATCAGTAGGGTGGCAGTGGCAGTGGCAGTGGCAGTTGGTAGGACTGGGCGACAGCCAGGTGATCCAGAAGGTATGAACCCCGCTAACCCCTCACCAAGTGTGGAGGTGTCACTGAGCAAGATACCTAACCCTAACTGCACCCGGTGGCCAGGTGGCTCCTTGCATGGCAGCCATCACCATCGGTGTGTGAATGGGTTAATGTAAGGCAGTACAGCGCTTTGAATGGCCGAAAGGCTGGAAAAGCTCTATATCAATGCAATCCATTTCCTTCAGTATAGGTTATGTTGCTGTCAGTCAGTAGTCTACTCTGATTGCCTGTTAGGACTCGTTCCTGCTCTGCGACTTGGCCTCTTGCTGTGCCCTCCACGCAACAAGAACCTCGTCATCCTCTGCCTCTGCCGCCGCCCGAGCTCGGATTCTCTGTCGAGTTTGGGCTATGAAAGCGCTGACTTCATCCTCCTCATTTCCCCCTACCTCCGTCCTATCGACTCTTCCTGTGTCAAAACGGTTGTTGCCGAGCTTTCTTTTCGCCGAGAAGCTCTCCGCTCCCTCATCGCGCTCTCCGTAGGACCTTCCCGCTAGGCTGCAGCTATGAGACTGCGTGAAGCCGTTAGAGGAGAATTCGGAGTCAAGCTGCGACCGCGCGCCCCGGTAAGGGTGATTCGGACTGGACGTGACACTGTACTCCTCCTCGCCGGGATTCCGGACGTGGCCCGGGAAGCCGAATTCCGAGGCAGAGCCGTCGAGATCGTCATAGGGGTCCTCCACCACCGACACTCCCGTCGCAGGCCCGTCTGCGTCCAACGAGGAGGTTGTTTTCTTGGGTGGAGGGCGGACGCTCTTGAGCCAATCGTCGATGCTGGTGTTCTTGTCCTTCTCCAGGGCCGGGTTGAGGTTAAGGCATCCAGAGAGTCCGTAGCTCCTCTTCGGTTTCTCCGCCTTCTTGCTGTTCTCCTTCAGAAACTCCTCCTCTTTCTTCTTCCTCTCCTCCTCCTCCTCTTCATCTTCGTCCTCCTTGGGCTTCTTCTTCTTGAAGAGGGTGCTGCGCTTGTTGTCCTCCAGGATCTTCTTCCTCTCGTAAGTGGCCATTTTGTCCCTCATCTCGGACTTCATCTCCTTGTCCATGGAGTCCAGCTTGCCCAGGTCCACCTGGTCCTGGAAGAGGCTGAAGAGGGGAACGCTGGTGGTGGTGATTTTGGTTTTCTTCGACGCCAGGCTTGAGCTACCCGAGATTCTGGACGACCCTCCGCCCGAGAGAACTGACTCCGCCCTGGTGGTGGTGGCGCGCCCTAGTGGTGGAGCACTGCAATATGGCCCTCCGCTCAAAAGGGACGCCTTGTCGAATTCCCCACCCCGCCCGGATAGCAAGCTGGGGGTCCCCCCGAAGCCCAGCACGGAGCCGGCCTGCGACGGTGGAGGCAGGCTCATCTCGCTCTGTTTCTGCATGATCGTTTCCGAGACGACGTTAGCGATCCAGTTCTGGATGCTAGCCAGGTTTACCATGGGTTCTCCGCCCGGGCCCTGCATGGTGGGAATGGGTACCATGGGGGGCAGAGAGGGTACGGGATGGGGGCCAGATCTAGCGCCACGTGGTTGAGACACGGAGGAAATAACCGAGGACCTGCCGCTTAGCATGGAGACGTTGTCGTCGTTGGCGACACTCGTCGGGCCCGTGACTCCGGCTCCGGCCCAGAAGGCGGAGAGCGGGATGGTCCCGGCACTGACGGAGCTCTCCGTCTCCCAGCCGCACATGGACTGACTCTCCTCCAGGGTTTTCCGGGAGCGCTCCAGAAGCTCCTCACGCCGCTGCCGCCGCTTGGCCGTGGCAGAGTCCTCGCCCCGGCTGAGCTCCAGGATCTCGTCCTTGTTCTCCTCGCCTAGCCGCCTCTGCTGCTTCAGCTTCCAGGTCTGGTAGGCGGTCAGGTTGACCTCCTCCATGGACGGGCTCCGGGCCTCCGGAGGCGCTCCCTCTCCGCCCTTCCCCCCGGCCACGGAGCTCCCATCCCCCCCGGGGCCGCCGCCCTCTTCGCCGTCCTTCTTGTTCCAGCCAAACTGGATCCTCTTGACACGCCAGCGCTCCAGAGGAGTGAGCTTCTCCTTGTTCCTCTGGCAGAAGGTGTACATGGAGCTGGTGTCAGAAAGCAGACTCTCCACATCCTCGTCAATCTTCTTCTTGGCTCGTGTGCCCGAGGCGGAGCTATCGCCGCCGTCGGCGCCGACGACGTCGTCCTCGCCCTCTTCTCTTTTGCGGTAGCCGGTGACCGCCTGCTCCTCGATCTCCCGCAGACGCTGGCGCCACAGGTCTGCGTAGCTGCTGGCGCCACTGGTCGCCGAGGCGGAGGTGGAGGGCGGGCGGCGGTTTCTCCGCCTCACGCACTCCTTCACGGCCCGCACGTCTTCGCTGGTGATGCTCTCCAGGTCTCCCGCTTCCCCCTTCCCCACCTGCGCGCTCCCCGGCTCTGGGAGAGAGTCGGCGTCTTCTTCCCCGTCGCTGTCTAGCTGAGCCTGCCACCACTCCTCGCTCTGGTACTTCTCGTTCCTCCGCTGCCACTCGCGGACCATGCCGCCCACAGCATCGTCGTCGCCGCCGCCGCCGCCGTCGTCCTCGACTACCTCGTCCCCTCCTTGGACATCATTCCTGGGCGGGAGGAGGGGTAGCGGCGGCGGAGCTTCACCGCCGCGGGACTCTCGCGCCGCTCTCCGGCGCTCCGCAGCGTCGTAGCCGCTCCTGAGCGCGCCGGCGCTGGACGCAACGCTGCTCATCACGCTGGCGCCGTCTTCCTCCTCCTCCATCATAATGGAGTGGGCCTTCACCCCTACCATGCTCCGCTCCTCCTCTTCGTCCGTGTCCTCCTCTTCTTCTTCCTCATCCTCCTCGACGACTCCCGTGCCAAAGATGCGTGCGCGGGCGCGGGCGTCGATGACGGAGCACTGGCTGAGGGTGTCGTCGTCGTCGTCGCGCTCCTCCATCAGGCTCTCGTTCAGCTGACGCAGCTGTTTGAGGAAGCCCTCGTTGGGGTTGACGGGCCGCTTCTTCCTCAGCGCGGTCAGGGCCTCCATGATGCTCATGTGCTGGAAGATCATGAGGTAGGAGGCCACCAGCACCGCAGAGCGGCTCACGCCCAACATGGAGACCACCAGCACTTTGCCTGGAACACCAAGGAGAACATTGGTGCATGAATGAACATGACTATTTACAAAGATGGTGCATTGTAATGCATTTCAATGGAAGCAAATGGGCATGTCACTAAGTGTATTCTGCTGTGGAGGCTGATGTAAGCAATGCCCAGACAGCTAAATCTACCATGTATGGCCTGAAACAATGTCAATGTAACTCAAAACATTTCGCTGCAGAAATAATGTTGTGGCCTCAGGTTGATAGGTACTTAGGAATTAATGTTAAATACCCATTAACGCCTCTGGAGAGAAATAATGGGCAATAGTATGGTGAAATTTGTGGACCTCCCAATTGACTTGCATTGAACCGCTCTGGTCTGCATAAAGGGTGAAGTCCCCCCCCCCCCTTCCAAAAATCGAATGTGGAAGTGCCGTCCGTCTCTGTTTCCAAGCTCTCTGACTGATTCAGGTTCAGATTCATAAAACCTTATTTATCCCACAATGGCCAATTCAGTTTACAGTTCCCAGTAAACAAGACAGCATTCATAACATACATATGATACAAACAACAACATTCCGGCCTGTCAGGGATAACAAGCATAAGTGGACATGGACAATGTACAACGTTAAGCCCAACGGCCACTGAAGGCGTCAACGCGCGTCAAGAGACGCCATAGTTTTAGAATTTGTTATTTTTAACGGTGAAACGCCCACTGGCAGCATCTGAAGTACGTCGGCACGCTGAGGTTAAGAATGCAGCTCTATTTCTTGGCGGTCAAGCCATGAACATGCAGGTTTCTGAGCTCCTCCGTCAATTTGACTTTACCTTTCGAACGTTGCATTCCTTGACGCACCGCCGAACAACGCGGCCAGTGGGTGGCGGCCTTTATACAGTACTGAATGACCAGGGTGTCTGAGCGAAGTTAGAGACTCTTGAGGACAATTATAAATAAATTGTTAATGCCAATTACCCCATTTACCCTATTTGCCCTCCCCAGCTCACACAACCGAGTGGGGGTGAGGGGGTAGAGAGTGTGAACCTAGGAGAACTGTGTGTGTGTCTGTCTGTGAGTGTAAAAGCATGGATTCCTCACCTTTGTGGGTTAATAGGGCATCGTCCAAAAATTCTGCTGTGGTCCGGAAGTGAGGCGAGATATCCGCGTCGTTGAAGTCGTCCACCTCAATGCCCATGTAGTGGATGTTCATCCCAGCGTAGAAGGACTCACCGGTGTAGACCCCTGTGCCATGAGCGGCGTTCAAAATGTGCGTGATGCCCATTCGTTTCAGACGAGCTTTGTTCACAGCTACTGATCTGAAAGAAACAAGCCGCCATGAATTACTGTTTTGATAAACTGTTTTTTTTAAGGGTTAACACGGCAAGCCTTAAAATTTAGCAAGTGCTATTTCTCTTGTATTCAACCTTAAAACAGTCCTTGTTGCAAATTGACAAGATATATTTGCTTGTTTCAGGGACCCAAACATAATCTTTTTAGACTGTTGGCAGCCTCAGTCACTTGTTGAAAGAACATAATAGCTCAGATTAAGAGCGATTTTGCTTACCCTTTGCATGTTTATTCCAGGGAAGGTTATCAAAGTGAAATTCAAAATCTAATGCTGCTTTGAGAGTTTTATTGTGTCAAACAAAAATGCATACGTTTTAAAGTAATGTTGCCATGGCAATTTCTTATATGACCTGAGATGAACTCACTTCTCAGCAATGAAGATGCTGGGCCACACCTCGTCCACAGGGTTGATGGGGGATTCCAGGCGGTCCTGCACCATGGCCCTCTGGATGTCCAGCACACAGGGTGTGTTGTACGGGCTGCGGTCGTCTATCATGTCCTTGACCCGGTTGTATAGGTCTTCCACCATGAGCTGTTCCGGAGTCTCCAGCATGGATTCCGGAACAGACTGTGCCTGCACGCCTCGAGAAGGCAGCTCTGCCGACCAACAAAGCAAGACACTTTATAATCCAACTTCTACTGAGACCAACAGACGATGAAGTCAAATGCAAAAACCTCTAAGTAGGTCTGACAAAAATTAGCAATTATTAAGGCTTATATATTTCAGTCCACTCATATCACCTTTATCGCAATGAAAATGTTATTTGTCACTGAATTAAAACATAATATTTTTACTTATGTCTTCTTTTAATTGCAGCACTTTGAGATTCATTTTGAATGTAAATGGCTTTATAAATGCAATTTAATATTATTCATATTTTCTAGAAATGTAGGTAATTATTAAATTAAATGTTTTTTGAAGAGTTATCTATTGCATAACTTTTAAGTAAGTAAGTAAATCAAACTAGGTGCCCTCCAAAGGCTAACCGCAATAACTACATATCTGATAAAAATTGAGTTATTACTAAAAATGAACTTCTTGATATCTGCTTTATCTTGTGACAACGTTTCTGATTTCATTTTGTTTTAGTTTTTGAAAAAAATACGTATAAAATTTGCAATTGCATTGCTCCGGCCATCTACATTACTGTTACTGTTCTTAGGATACATGGACATTTGTAAAATATGCTACTGTAAATAAATAACTTAAGAGTATCCATATCCTTCATATTAATTTAACATTTTAGTAAAATAGTTCAAACTTTCTTGTTAACTGTGACTGCATCAACAATGTCGATGCTGATGCACGGTTACGCCAGTAAGCATAAAATAAATAATATTACTGGAAGACGTGACATGACTTAAATATCTAAAAGATTTAATACGGATTGCAACAACATTTGAAGTGAATATACTGCACTTTTCAAACCATGTATGGGAATGCAATGACAGAATGCAGTAACTACTTTTTTAGGGTCAAAGGTTTTAAATCAACACAAGTTATTTCTTTTGCATATACATTTTTTCATGAATACCTATATATTTAGTAATATACTACTGATTTACATGTAACCCACTTGGCTGGCCAGTTAAAAACCTTTAAAACCATTTTTCTCAGTTTCACTGTTTGCGGAGTTACTGCACTTAGGCTTTGTAGGGCAGTTAGTGTATGACAACACTATTACTACTGTACAATACTTTTTACTTTATTGCAACCGCTGATGAAAAGGCTATTTTTTGTTGAGTAGCTTACAGTGTCAGAGCTCTATACATTTCATATGTACTGTACAATAACTATCACTAGTTACATGTTTGTACGTGATATACTGCTTCTCGAGGATCAAATTCCAAAGTCAACATGTGCCCTTGAGCCCGTAAACACACAAGCGCAATAACGCACATTACACACATAACCCAAACGTTAATCAGTTAATACAGAAGGTCACCAAGGCCTGCTATACTCTTTAAACCATTATTCCCACCACATTATTAACAATGTTTTATGCATTAAGCAATTGCCGATATACTGTATGTTTCATACGGATTATGTAAAATGGGCCTATCCTCCACAGCGACAGTCTGAACAGAATGTCGACAGTCACGGTGTGACAGAACTCATTTCCTCAATCAGGGTGGTGTTAAGCCGCATGAGAACATCTTAATGTGCCTCCCAAGAATCGCAACCCAGAGTTTGAAGTGTACTCGCAGTAATTCAAGAGCATTCAAGAGTCCACATGACGAATGAAAGTGGACATATAAGTCACTGGTATTCTAATTAAGGAATTGGGATGTGTAGCACAGAGCACTAACGAGTTCATGCCGACAGATATTGAATACACTATTGAATAGCCCATCCATATTCAGCCCATGCGTCCTGACTGACTCCTGTCTTTTGGATATCTCTTTAAACGGATGGCTGAGGAAAACCATGCATTTCAAACTGAGTTTTCAGAATAAAGGTACTCTCCTCTATTGTGTCACGGCATCCCCAGAACCCTAAATGTCTACCCCACCTAACCATTAACTGGATGTTTCAAACACGAGAATGTAGTAGAAAGGAGGTTGCTCTCTGAAAGATTCACACCAAAACAACATTTTGGAATTGGTCAACCAGGTTGTAATAATAATCAACTTATGTCCACAGATAATTAATTACTGGCAATAATCTTGCGACTTACCACACTGGCCACCTAAATAAAATAAAATGATTAAAAAATGCTCAACAGTACACAAAGTTGACCCTTTATGGCAAGGCAACCTTTTCTGGGAGCACTTTTTCAGTTTGTCTCACCCTCGTTGATGATCTGCTTGGCGGCGATGGCCGAGGAGAGGTGGATGGGCTCCATGAAGATGCTCTCTGCGTCAGAACCAGAGATCATGGAGAACCTCGACTCTGACAGCATGGATAGACTGGGAAAAGAGGAAGAGAGAGAGAGAGAGAGAGAGAGAGAGAGAGAGAGAGAGAGAGAGAGGGAGAATGCTTGAAGTAAACGCTTCGAAACAGAGAGTTGTGAACTTTATGTAGCGATCCACAGAGGCGTGACTGGATCCGAGGGTCTTTACTTGCTGGGCGAAGGGCAGCGGAGGTAATGAGACTGTATGCTCTTGACGCCATTCCCTCTGTCACCGCCATCATCGGTGGCCGCTGTAGCATCCCCGTGCGTCTCGCCTCCATTCGCAGACGCCATGGAAACTGGGGTTTCTCCTTCCTGTGCGCGCTGCTCTGGGGCAGGTGGCAACATCCTTTAACATGACACATATAGACGTATAGATGCTCATGTTGGGTAAATGTGTAGATGTTTTGTATGTTTTCTTACAAGAGGGCCTTGTTTCTTGTTCAAATAGCTTGAACAGACAGTAGCCTACTGTACTTTTATTAAGCTGTCACAAGTCACAAACAAATTTTTAAGATACAAAGAACAGATGAACAAAATGGTAAAGAAAGAAAATTATCAGACAACAAATAACAACCCATATGCTTTTTAACAAAGCTCATGTTTTGTTAATAACACTATGACAGACAGTACTGTAGCAGCACTAATACTCCATGACACTGTAGCTGATTTTAAGCCATGTTGTCACGATATGGGCATCGCATTTGCAACTAAATAAGTGCGTGCTTGCGTGTATGAGAGTGAGTGAGTGAGCGAGACAGACTCAAAGGGTGCATTATCAGGCCTGTGAGTTAGCTCATCTATTTTTAGCCAAAGCGACAGCTGCTCCAGAGACTCAGGGCTTCACAACAGACGGAAAGGCCGAGACAGCCCCCCTACAGCATTGAGCTATGTGAGAGTGCACATTACACATGAAAACACTGAAGCAAACTTATAGCCACCAACACAGTTGTCCTACCTTACGGGTGGTGGTGGTGGTGGTGATGCGGGGGGGGGGGGGTGTAGGTGTCTTCCGTCACCAGCTGTGGCGTTGGTTGTTGGTTCGGCTTTGCGGCGACCGGGCTCTGCGTTCTGACGTCGACCACACTGACACAAGAACCTACAGCCAGAGAGACACTGAACTGTCTCCCACCTAACTCCCCTCCCAGGCTTGCCTCTGTGCCAGTTAGTATCTCTCCAGACCCCACACACACACCAACACCCCCTACCAGAACCCTCCCCTGAAACCCTAAACCGCCACTGTGACACAACAACACAAGCAGCAATACAGACATGCCGCACACACACACACACACACACACACACACACACACACACACACACAGATTAACGTTTAGAGTGGACAATAATAACAAAGGTATAGAGTAGAGTTACAGTTTTAAAGGCAGACTGTGCACAACTAACATGCACTTGTTGGGTACACATATTTAGCCAAGACAGACAAATCAATCAAATCAAGGTTAACAATGGGTTTACTGAGTTATTACTAATGTTCCCCGACACCTAACAATCAGTTATTACTCATTTTAGCTCTATCTCTCTACACATGACATCAGTATACCTCATTAAATGTTGACATCTGAAAAACACATTTTGAAACGTCACGCACCACATGTATATGCTTTAACCTAAAGCTTGGCAATATGGAACTGTACATAAGTCTCTATAAGGACTCTTACATGATGGATTTTGGATGACCTTACCAACTGTCATATCCTGTAGTTCATTCAGAGTTTCACTCAGGTAACAAGTATAGAAAATCAGAGCCAAATATTTATAGAGCATACTTTATTCACTACAGAGTGCTTATGAAAATGAACATTATGATTCTCTTTGAAATTCTACATAGAAATATGTTGGAAAAATACCATATTCTTCTTCTTTATGGATGTATTCTACAGCAACTTCAAAGAAATCCAAGTGCCACTCATTTCCAAGACACAAACAAAAAGAAATATAGATTATTTTAAAAAATAATTACATAAAATACATATTTAGGAATAGATTTTGGTGGAATGCTTTAAAATTCTGATAGGTATATGTTTCTTGTTTACAAACAGGAATTGTACTGCAAACTTGACATAAATAGATGAAGCTAGTAAAAGTATTACTATATTGATTTCTACAATTCCGAAAATATGTGGAAAATCTGTTTATAATCACTGCTCTACCAGAAACTGATCAATAACAATTAAACAAAAATAGATTGATGATTTATGATTTAAATACCTTTAATAATAAAATAAAATATAATATACAATAAATTGTATAGTGTAGCTATTATTGAGTTTGTCAGATGGAAGAATTTAACCTGGGCAATGGACTCTTGATAATATACAGTATTTGACAATCTTCCCCACAATTAAAGAAATCCCACTGGTAGTGTGTAGTGTTGCTTGGCTCATGCTGATTAAGCTATGGGTCTCATCAAGCAGGTTCAATTCTTCAAAAGACAAACATGAAAAACATTAGTGGTCTATGAAAAAGGCACAATCACTGAACACAGGAGACAGTCAACAGTGAAAACTACGTTGATGACAAAGCATTGCTGCTACTTGAGTTCCTTATTGGGTGGGGTGTGGGGTCACAGAAACAAAATTAGAAACAGATACTCGATAATCCTTTCAACATACATAACACATGCTAAATGCTTATACCCACATCTCAAAGGTTTTGAGCATGCACAATTAACCATCTTCAAAACACATTAGGCAGCAAATGCAGCAAACTGTAACCTCATTTTTTTATATTAAATGATATCTTATGCTTTACAACTAAATTTCAATTGCTATTTTATAGCAAGAGTAGGCAAATCTGCATTCCAATAAAGGCTTACAGTATTTTACCTAATATCACTGCTGGATACTGTGTTCTTTAAATCCCCTCAAAAACAAAAAGACAACTATCCTTCTAAATTACTAAAAATGTCTTACAATTTCACAACAACAGGCTGGATAACTCACATTCAAATTAAATTAATATTTCCCTTAATGTTTTTTTTTTTACATATTAATTAGCAGCTGATGTTGGGGCCGATGTTGCAGAATTGCTTTTTTAGATTTTGGTTGCACTGGAATTCCTGAGTATGATAGAGAAAAATCTGAATTGATTATTTCTATGCACCACAAAAATCACAGTTTTCCTGAGGAGTGGTTTTAGCAAACTATCACAAATATAATTTTACCTCAAATATACCTTATATCTATATTCTTGACAAATGTATTAGACAGATTTCACATCAGTTTTAGAACATCTGTATTTAAAAAATAAAATGAATTTAAACTGGAACTATTCAGTTTGAGTGAGATACTGTAATTCCCATCAAATGCATTTTCCAATATATTCTAGAAATGTCCATGCAAGTGTCAAACATAATTAGAGAGATAAATAAATCCTAGAACAATTTTAAATTACAAATAAATACAAATATATCTTCTACATTTACAATGACATAAACACAAACCTGGTACATAATTCAAATAATTTAAATTGACCTTTTTTCTGGTTTATATGTTAAATGACGCTTAGTCACTGTGACAGTGTCAAATCATGAGTTGAATGTTTAATGTGAACAGTGGCGACACACAAGGCCAACGAGGTGAATGTAAAACAAGGAGGCTGTGGAAAGTGAGACAGAAAAATTGAAGTGGGCGAGAGACATCCGATAGCGGTGAGAGATTACGAAATAGCATCTTTTCATTTTGCTTACCACTGTTTGAAGGACATGCAAATCCACTAAACTTTTCTTCCTGAATGTAAAGAGTAAACCTGAACGTGTATGAGAATAATTTCAATACGCCCTCCATAAAACGAGTGAGAATCTTTTTCCACATAGTTTGGAAAATGCTTGTTTTAACATTAGCAACGTAGCTTGGTTTCCAACCTGCATACATCCACCCAATGTTCTGAAAATCAATCACAATTCCTCATCATTTTCAATGCTGAAAAAAATAGCTGGCTAAAATAATGGAATCTCTTATTGTGCGTTGCACGGCCGGTCCCCGTAGAGTCTGACCTAATTCATCTCTCGGGAAAACAAACGGTAGAGGAATGTTCATATTGTGTGCTTCCAAACCCTCCGTGTTCAGAATGAGTAGGCGTTAAGTGCATGTCAACCGGCCGTCAAGTCTTTGGTCGGCATAGTTTGGCGCATTATTTTAGCGTGTGGTAGCGCGCCGTTCCTGACCATGCCTCGGTCCGTGGCGTCTGCCGTCGTCACCGCCAAGACGATGTAGCTCTTCCCAGGCAGGTGGTCCGCTAACTCCATTGTCCCGTCGCTGGTGTCCGCCCCCCCCTGGAGGTGGGGGGAGTGGGGGGTCGGGGCAGGGGTCAGGCACGGCACCAGGTGGACCTCCCCGCTGCTGTTGGTCAGCACGCAGGTGTAGAAGTCCTTGGGGGAGGGCCGCGGGGGGGAGGGATGCACCACGGTGCTGTAGTCCGTCCCCGGCAACAGTGTCACGTCTGGCCACGCCCAGGGGGCGGGGGGAGGAGCCAACACGTACGAGGAGGCGGGGAGCTGGGTCGCCTCTGCCACGGGAGGCGGGCCCAGCGGGGCCACCGCCAACCCCTTCTCCTCGAGGAGCATCTCCTCCACCGCCTTCTCCCTGAGGAGCATCTCCGCCACCCCCTTCTCCCTGAGGAGCATTTCCTCCACCGCCTTCTCCCCGAGGAGCATCTCCCTGAGCCCTGTCGGAAGCCCCACGCCCTCTGGTGGTGGGTCAGGGCAGCTCACGTGATGCCACACCTCCTCCACGTAAACGGGGTCGCTGTAGCCGTGGAAGGAGCTGAAGTGGTTGTCTATCTCGGACATGCAGCCCTTCTGGATGTGGGGGGGGGGGGTGTGGTCGAGGAGAAAACAAACACACGCCGTTAAAAGCGGAGGACCAGGTGTCTTTACCCTTCACGCCATTGAATTTTCATCTTATTTTTATTGTGCGTTTTAGCACGTCTTACCTTGAGGAGAAGAGGGTCGATACCCATGATCCTGGGCTTGGGAATTGTGGGCAGGATGTATGCCTTCATCCTTTAGAAACATGACAGTGTGCACTACATGAGGAAATTAACCCTTGCTTAATCAAACTATACAGTATAATAATACACTATAGTAATATAGTATAGTATAGTAATACAGTATAGTAATACACTATTAACAGTGTGTGTGTGTGTCTGTGTGTGTTTGTGTGCGTGTGCGCATGTGCGTGTGCATGTGTGTGTGTGTGTGTGTGTGCGCGTTAACCTCTTGTTGTGTTGAATGACACCAAAGCCGATCATCAGCAGAGTCACAACACCGAAGCCGGTCACCAGAATGAGAACAAATAGTTGTCCTGGAACAGAACCACAGTGTCTGTTAACACTCCACACGAAGCTTTGTACAGAAGTGTGTTTAAGACGTGCTCAGTCCCTGCAATGCATTGTTCAATGCAAGTCAGAGTCAAGTGAACTTGTTCTAATCTTATCATAATGAAAGTGTTCATTCTGATATTAAATGCAGAATGTTTTTTAAAATTATTATTGTATTTTAAAATGTTATTGTATTTAAAACAATTATTATTGTATTGTAATACTACCATATAGGTCAGTTAAATCCAAGATCCCCATTATGTGTTTTTAGCACAAATGTATCCATTTTAAAAACCTGAAATAAAAAATAAAAAGTAATACGAATACATTTCCCCAGGATTAACATTCATGTGGGCTATAGGCACGTCAGCAAACAAGAAATAGGATGGGTTCTCAACTACATAGAAACACATCAAACAGTGCCTGCCTCAACAGCAAGAGCACATCAGTTTTGAGTGCTCCAACTATCACTTGCTCTAGTGGCAAGTATGTTTGATTTCCTCAGGAATCAATGAAGCATTTAACCTACAAATTCTTAACATATTAAAAATAATTTTTACTTTAATATACTTTAAAGTATATGTATGCATGTGTGTATAGCATAAGCATTTGTAAATGTATAGCATATCATTTGTGTGTGTGTGTACTGTGTACAGTACATACATACTTACACACACACACACAGGGTTAGGTATGTTCCTTCCTTTGTAAATGTATATAATCCGTTAGTTACTAGACTAGAATTATTATCAGTTACATAATTTTTGGATTATGTAGATTTTGTAACATCTGATTACTTTCCATTACTTTTGTATACTTCACGCTTAAACATTGTTCTTTGAAATGCCATCCAAAACAATTTACGCCAAATCTATTTTTGTGACCGTTTATGTTGCTCAGGGTATCAGTAGGACTTAATTTCAATTATTGATTGACATTAATTAAAGGTTTTCTTTTGCAAACTTAAAATCTACTGACTAGTAATAATCTACATTTGAAAAAAATACCTGTAATCTGATTCCACTACTTTACCTGGTAACTGTAATTCATTTTATCCTCGGTTTCACACCTCATGCCTCAAAGACACCTAATCACCACCGTACTCATTAACATCGATACCACAGCTGCCGGAGTCACCGTCATGGCAACCGCTCTGCACACTCTACCTGTGGGAGGCTTGGCGGGGAAGGTCATGTGGAGTGTGGAGCTCCACAGGCTCCATATGCCGCCGTTCTGCGACCGACAGCGGACCCGCGCCACGTAGTCTTCCGCCGGCAGCCCCTGCAGCTTCATGTGGGCCTCCTTCTGGGCCTCCTTCACCTGCGGAGCGCACGCACACACGCACGTTTACACAGTCCACCTATACAGCAGGCCATGGTGACCCTGATTTTATTAGTCTACAGATATACACTCACCTAAAGGATTATTAGGAACACCATACTAATACTGTGTTTGACCCCCTTTCGCCTTCAGAACT
>JAODUE010000012.1:753706-771206 GCA_027564755.1 Amblyopsis hoosieri
CCCCCACCCCCACCCCCCCCCCCCCCCCCCCCCCCCGCCCCCCCCCCCCCCCCCCCCCCCCCCACCCCCCCCCGCCCCGGCGCGCCCCCCCGGCCCCCCCCCCCCCCCCCCCCCGAGCACAAGGCTTTTAAAATGACTGGATGGATGAAAGGAGGAGGAGAGAGAGAGAGGTTTCAAGAGAGCAAGCAGCACCGATACATTTAATCCTGGAGACAGATAGACTCTCTATTCCACGAGCGTCCTGGAGCTCCCAGAGCTCGTAACACTGAGTGCTCGGTTGCTGCGAGACGTGTAGACGAACGCGAAAACAAAAAGCAACACCTGCGTTTGAAAAACATTAACTAAATGAATAAATAAAACGTCTCGCACCGACTAGCTAGCGCTAGTAACCGCTAGCACCTGGTTAGCCGGAGGCCTGGCCAACGTACTCCCGAGCTAGAATATTTCTGGGCTCACGACTCACGTGTTGTTATGGCGACCACGGGAAAGGGGGCTTTGCATCGGTGGTGTGAAGGACAGCTCCAGAGGAGGAGAGAACCGAGCGTTTGAAGGGTCTCCGCGCACGCATTTGTGTGTGTGTGTGTGTGTGTGTTGATCATCTGGTTGTTCCCCAGAGCTCTTGTCCATAAAGGGCTCAGCGGAGCAGTGAGCGGGATAATGCCCCCCCCCAGACGGAAGCAGTGGCCCGGGACACACACACAAGGTTTTTGCCAGGAGAGGGCTTGTGTGCGTGTGTGTGCGTTTCCGTGCCCGTGTGTGTGTGCGTGTACATGTGTGTGTGTGTGCAATGATGCCTCTTGGACTGCAAGGTGGAGAAAAAGAAAACACACAGGTGACGGTGGGGCTGGGGGGCACGTCTAACACACCTATTTAAACCAACAGCAGGGGGCGCAGACAGACAGACAGACAGACAGACAGACAGACAGACACACACACACACACACACAGATACGGAGGCTGTGACGTTCATAAAGGCTGTTTCGGGGGACTTTTTTGACCCATGTGATGAGAATTAACAGCGATTCAGATACATTTTGTCTTTTAAATGGTTCCGTGAAGCTCCCAAAAGCTTGGGAGCTTCTTATATTTGTTTAACATCCAGGGTTCATTTTAATCTTTAGACACACATTCCTTCATTTTATACAGATAACCCGCAAAGTTTTGCGGTTACAACGGATGGGGTCAACCAGAGAGATTTAGGCGAACACCAAACACTCACGTGCATCAGCGTGTAGTAGCACTGCTTGCCCGTGTAGAACAGGAAGTGGAACGGCCGCCCATCGGCTCCCCATTGGACAGCTTTGGGGGGAAAGAGGAAGTGAGGTTTTCTTTATTCTCGTTCATAAAACATATAGTGTTATAGTATATATCGTTAATATATAGTGTGCAAATAAATAAACACACATTATGTGTACAGTATTATGCACACAAAGGTCAATAAGACGTTTATGAATACACTGTACATCTCTCACACACACACACACACAGTACACACTTGACGTTAAGAACATTTGAAAGAAACATCTCTGCTTTCTCACCTCTCTGCTTCGGAAATATCTCTTCTGGGTGCTGTCCAAAAAAATTTTATAAAAAAAGAGACAAAAGTCAAATATAGGTATAGGTCATTTGACCTTTGAACCCCTTTAAACAGTGCCAATAATAGTCGTGTGACCCCGGACAGAGATCTCACCTTCATAAGAGGCCTCGCGCTCTTCTCAAACAGGCCGGAGGGGAACAGATAGGCGATGCTTCTCTGTGAGGGGAGGGAAGGTTATGGCAGCAAACACACGGGTGACAGGAAAACAAACCTCAAGCTGTTTGCCAAGTTCAAGGAGAGGCGAGAGGAGGCGTCTGCGTGCGTGTGCGTGCACGACATAAGTTAGAGGAGCACGCTGATAAATGGCAGTTAGAAGAGGATGGCGTGGTCACCCAACAGTTCAATCTGAGTTCACCCTCTCTTCAGCGGTGCGTGTGTGTGTCGTTCTTCAGCGCCATTAGCAGCGCTACAGATGGTGCGCAAAGCGCGTGTGAAATATAGTGTGTGTGTGTGTGTGTGTGTGTGTGTCCCATTGTATTTGTTGTCAAGCTTAACCCCCCCGTCCTCCCCCACACACACATATCTGGCTGTCCCTTCTCCTTCCTTTCTAGGTTCAATTAGTGAGGCAGCAGGTGTTGTGCGGACGGAGCAGGCTGCCGCCTCGAATGTCACCACTACAACAGAAGGCAGGGAGAGGGGGTGTGTGGGGTGTGTGTGTGGGGGGGGGGGGGGGGGGCTGTTTAAAGATGGAGGGGAAGGAAAGGTGTGTGACAGTGAAGGAAGAGAGAGGGAAAGTTAGGGATAGAAAGAGAGACCCACGGATAGAAGGACAAGAGACCAGGGATAGAAGGACAGGAGACCAGGACAAGAACGACAGGAGACCAGGACAAGAGACCAGGACAGGAGTCCAGGACAAGAGTCCAGGGGAGAGGCACAGGTACATAGAGTATCTAAGTAAATACGGGAGATCGAGCCTTCTGTGTGGCAGCCCATGGAGACTCTGGAATGGTCTGCCTCTTCAGGTCAGACTGGCCCCTACAACTTAAACCCCACTTACTTTCCTTTGCTTTTAAATATGTCTGAGAGATGTACGTGACTATTTTATTTTATGGTCGCATTTGTCTTATTGGTTGTTTATTCATCTAGTGTTTACATTGTTTATTTTATATCACTCTCGAGGACGCTACACTATTGCAGTTTGAAGAACAGACTCCCGCTAGCTAAAGCCTTGCTTAACAATGAACCTATATTTTTCCTAGCATTATAAGCATTTCAATAATAAAACAAATTTAAAAAGGAAAATAAAGAAAAATATTTTGTTACACCAATATTGTGTTTGTGAACCGTTTGTGCCGATATAAAAATTACAATTAAAATATTGTTTATTGTATTTTTGCAGTCTGAACAACCAACTTAAATAATCTTAATTAGAGGTTAAACCTAAAATATTAACCAGAAAAAAAACATTAAGGGCAGAGTATAGGTCTGTTATTTCACCGCTTCTGTCAGTCACATACAACTGTTATCTCATTGGTTGCACTTTGACAGGTCAGCGGCAACCGAAATCAAAGTTGAACTCATTTTAACTTAGGTGGCAATTTCAAGATATGCGTGACACCATAGTGGTAGTGGTACTGCATACTAGTTGAGCACCACTGCTCTCTCCCTAGAAAGACAATGGCACAGCCAGCTGACAAGCTGTTTTATCGCTTATCGTGTGTAAGCACCTTTAGTCCTGTTAGGCAAACAAGGATGAACACAGTGTGTCAAAGTGACAAACTGACAAAGAAGAGAATTGAGGGGAAATATAAATACATACAAGAATTTCACCAGTACGGCATGAAACAGGCAGGGATCCACAAAACATATGTAATGCGGAGGGGCCAATCTCAAGCTAGCTGCTATCCATTAACCACTGCTGCTTCCACGCCACTATTTCAGAAATATTTACTTTTTAGCAGCAAAAATGTTATTGTTCTGTTTGTTTCTTCTTTTTAAACTGAGAATGGACCCTCCACACACGGGCTGGCCAGCTGCCAAGACGGCAGCAAAAACAGATTAGTTAGATTGGCCACAAGCGAATTTAGCAGGCATCTTTATTTCCACAGCCTGTCTCCAAATGTCCATCTGATTCTTTGTGGCTAATTTACCACCATCCCGGTTGAGGAACAGGGACCCAAAAAGATAGGTGAGGGGGGAATCTGACGGTATGTGTGTGTGTGTGTGTGTGGAAGGGAGGGGTGGGTCCCTCTACTGCCCCCCCTCCCGAGCCTCTCAGCCGTCCCACATTTCCCTACTCCCCCTCTCCCCTTTTTGGACGCGGGGCCGGCAGCCGTCGCCCCGGCTTTCACAGCCGGCCGCTAACGGCTCTCTCCATTAGCTGCGGAGGGATGCTGGGAGCGCGGGGGGCCGAGGTGGGCCCCCAGGGGGGGAGGGGGGGAGGGGGGGGGTTGTAACGCCGTTAAGTGACTGGAGCGCCGGGAGACGGCATGCTCACCAGGAGCCTCATCCACATTTGTTTTGCTTTGGCGTTGCTAAATTTCCTTGACGGAGCGTTATAGCCAGAAGTTAGCCTGTGGTGGCTAGCGCAGAACACATCTGAGCACCGCAGCTAGCAGGTGTGACAGCTCTAGCCTCTGTCTGAACCGCGGTGAACAGCTTTACTAAAGGAGCAGTCAGCGATGGAAAATTAATACACGTTCCACTCAGCTGATATGTCCTCTCAGTCCACTAGCTGCTCCGTCCGGTGTGCTCACTGGAAAGATAATCTGGTGTATCTGCACGACCCTGGTTCTGTAAATGGGAACATCAACAAAGTGGTGCGGACCGCACCACACTATCCTATAGCTGTGGCAATGTGTTTCCAATGTGGGGGGCAGAGCTTGGGGGTGCACCCTATGGCAGGTCTTCAACCCTGGTCCTGGGGGGGACCCTGCCCTGCATGTTTTAGATGTCTCTGATTCTAATGAATGGGTCGTTATCTAGCTCTGCTGAAGCCTGGTAATGAGCCATTCATGTGAATCAGGTGTGTTGGAGTAGGGATACATCTAAAACATGCAGGGCTGTGGGTCCCCAGTAATCTGACATGCCAGAGGAATTGTTGTCACAAGTCCATCTGGGGAGCCGTACATTGAAACCGTTTGTGAACCTAACCCTACACTGCTCCCCCGGTGGTCAGGTGGCGCCTTGCAATGCAGCCATCACCATCGGTGTGTGAATGTGAGGCTATGTTGGGTGGCTGGAAGGTTGGATAAACGCTATATAAATGCAGTCCATTTCACCACCATTCATGTGTGTGTGGGCTGATCACGGTCGGAACATGTCTGTCACGGTCCACTCCCCCCCACCCCCGATGCCTGCCCCGTGTTGATCGTGTGTTGGTTTCACCTGCTCCCTTGTTTCGTTCTGTTCAATGTGTTGTGTTTTCGTTTATAAGCTCTTTGAGTTCTGCCTAGTCTTCGTCGGTTCATTGTCAGTTTACCCGCGCTTGTCTTTGTCGTCAGTCATATGGCCACCTGTCTGTATTGTCTGTTCCTGTCCCGTATTTTTGAATTAAGTTCATAAATCGTTTTGGAAGCCTTTCGTGCATTTGGGTCCTATCACCCTCTCCCTGACGGAACCCTGACACCGTCAGCTACATCGTCCAATGGCAATTAAGCCACTTGGGGCAAAGGACAGCATCGGCTCGGCGCAGCTGAACGTCGCATTTCCGTTACAACCGGGCTTCCCGTTTGAAGATGTGTCTTTAACTGATGACGCGCTTATCTTGAGTCAATCACGTTTAAAAGCAGGGCCCTCTTTAGTGCACTTAAGGCTCCTTTATCAATGCACCGTCCAACAGTGGCAGGGACTTTTCATAGACTAAGAAAATGTTTAAATCTTAACATTTTTCCTTTTAGTAGATGCGTAAGATGTCTGGGTACTTTTCATACACTCCGCATTGAGCTGGCAGGATGTGGGCGTGTCGGCAATGCCTACAGCAAATGTAAAAGTTACGAGAGTGACGAAAATAGCGATCATTACAGGTATATAACTTTGTCCAATACACAAGAGTCACAATGAGTTGAGTTTAATTGAATTGAATGTAGTTTGAGTTGAGCGTGGCTATTGTTTAGAAATTGCAGATTTCTTTTAAAAGCCAATGAGATAAATCGACGACCGGTTTTTCCCTGAGATTGTATTTCAGCCAGTGCGTGTCACCTCTTTAGCTATCGATTCAGTATCGTTATCGCAAATATATCAAAAATGTTGCAGGAAGTGCAATATTCAGCTTATTTTTGGAGAAATGCGTCCATTGGCTGTTTGATTTAGATAGACAAGCAAGATGTGTGGCTGAGGAAGCTAATGACATAATAGAGATCGAAGAGGCCAAAAACAATGCCTCCTCGGCAGCTTGGAATTACTATTGTTGTACCAATCCAATATGTAAGTTGAAAATGTGTTGTTTTGATATGTTATGACTATATTTTCATGCATTTTCCCATAACATTTGTGTTTTTACTGATGCTTAAAAATATAAAATTTATATCGATATTGCAATTTTCATTATCAACATCATAATATCACATTTTATCAATATTGTGCAACCCTACGACAGACATACCACAAACTGAAAACAGGAGGATTCCGGGACCAACATTGTGTGCTGCTACCTACAGATGTGCACCACATGCAGATGTGTAAGGAGATTAAAAGGCAGGGTCAGACACTCTCGAGAACACTGGCTAAATTCAAGCTCAAATCAAAATTCCTCCGCCTGCCGCCGCCCCCCCAAACATCAAAGCATATTGTGAAGCAAAGCGTAGTGCTACGGCTTTGTTTATGTTAGTGGTGTGCACCACTTTGTTTATGTTCCTATTTACGGAGCCAGGGTTGTGTAGAAGAATCAGAATATAAGAGTTACCGTTCACGCACAGAGAACGGGGTAAGCTAGCGAAATGCAAGGAGATATTTGGTGATTTCTTTAATCATGGTGTGTTCATGCTTGTCAATGTAGCATTACACTGGCATTGGGCTTTGCGAACTACATTGGAACTACAACCTGGAGAGATTGTTGAAAACTATAAATCACAGGGCAATATTATTCCGTATTAAACATACACATACGAGCCGACACAAAACATTTGAAAAGGACAAATTAACTATGAGGAAATATTATGAGTATTTGGGGTAAGACCAAGATAAAACAATTATTATCTCACAGCAATAAAAGCCTCTGGTCATGTCGTAGCAAAGTTAGTCCACAATATCTTTTTGGTAATTCATATAACTTTGTAACTTGGAAAATAGCAGATTAGTACCTTAATAGCCATCACACACACACACACACACACACACACACACACACACACACACACACACACACACAATTCTTGTCTGTTGTGTCTCTTACATCGACATCTTCCTGGGTAAAGTTCTCCGGGTCTTCCCCCATCATATTGGCCAGGTGTCGTTTCCCTATGTTGAATTCCTCCGCCTGCTTTTGGACGAACTCGATTGTGAATTTCTCCGGTCCAGCTGCTGCGAGGTTCTTCCTGCAGAGCGCAGAACTGACGCATATCTGCCTGTTGAGTACCTGGGAAGAGCGTTTTTACCCATAATAAATACATATATTACCATTTTTCCATCATCCCCAAAGGTAATTGCAGCAGAAATATCATATTTACTATGTAACCCAGAACGGACACTTTTTTCAGATTCAGTGATTTTTTCACAGACGTTCTTAGCAGGTGTAGTTTCAGACGCTAATTAGTGTGGGTCCGTTGCATTCTGTTATGCCAGTGAGCGCACCGGTAAAGACTAAAGTAAGCGACGCTGGTGTACTAGGCTACTAAATTAAGTAGATCTCACACTAATGCTAGAAGCTACGTCTCCTGTTATCCCTACCCTGAGACCTATGTATAAAGAGTCCTGGGGAACCAGAGCAAGTTATAAATATGCAATATTTTGACACTAGACAAGCACAAGCAACCAGCCAGCGGTGCATGAAAACAAGCGCTACGGTACCTAAACCATCATCACACACACACACACGTCAAGGACGTTAACACACGTCGTGTTGTTTCCATTCCCTAGTTCATTTTCAGATGGGTTCGTGCTTTTGAATGCTATGCGAGAAAACCTCACTACCTGTCGAATCCACTGCGAGGTGATTTGTTTGCAGCAGATATTCCCACATTTTCCGAGAAGGGAGCTGACAGAACGCACACAGGAGGCCGCCATCTTTCCTGAACCCCGTGACCTCACAACCGGAAGCTACTACTACAGAATCAAAATACAAGTTTATAATTTAGAAATGTTTTGCAAGCGTAGGCTATATCACATTTAACTACAGTATACACAACATGACAGGATTTAATAACTATTAACGACAGATAATGGTGTATTAATAATATAGAGTAGCCTACATTACCCAGTTATTATATATTTATGATCAAAACAGAATAGTGCATTTACAGCAATACTGATCATAGCATACATCATAATGGGTGAGCATTAACATTAAAACTATAAATAAAAGCATAAAAATAATTGTAATTAAATTAAATTCCTAAATTGACGGTCAAATAGAGTTATAGGAACGCATTCTTATACGTCTACCTATACAAATCAAAAACTGACTAAATGGCTTACTATTTTACAGGTTATATTATGGTTGTTGTCAAATACTAGCCTAGTTGTGAGGATTTGATATTGGTATTTTGTTGGCCCACGCCCGACGAATATTCTTGTGCGTTTATCTTAGGCAGCTTTATGTATTTAGCTGGCTCTTTCTTGTGTTGTGTGACAGTCCATTGTGGAGCACCCCTCTAGTCTTAAAATCCTCTCATTAAATGAATGACACTTGTGCAAGCGGTCACAGGCAGTCAGTTATACGCTACCGGAGGTGTCATTTTGCAGAGCGACAGCATCTGGAAACATCATGTCCTACAAAATAGCATTAGTAGAAAATTACAGTTTAATGGTTTCATCGCCACGCACGCACATTAGCTTATCATATTTTATATATTTGAATGTCTAGTTCTAGTAAATTTTCCAAAGTCCTGAAGTAAGTAAGTTGTTCGTACGCAGTAGTCTGCACACGGCGCGTTTGTGGTAGGCCTATAACGTCCCATGCGTGCTTACAGTTCGACGCTGCTGTAGCCTACGTGTCTTCACTTAGATTACTTTGATGGAGTTGGAACAGGAACACTGGGAGATTAATCAAACTGAAGGGGCACTGAATCCCGAGCAGTGCCAGTCGATACGGCATGCGTGGTTAATTTGCCCCTAGGAAGGCTGTCGTCGGGCAGATGATAAACAGTGTTTGCCCCAGTTTTTAGCCACAAGCGCGCTCCCGCTCACCAAGGAAAATAGTTTCGACCCGTGCTCTCTAATTCACAGTGTGGGGTGAGACACGCGGAATTAATCATTCTTCTGCCGTGCTTCGTCTCTGACAGCGTAGCCAGTGCCACTGTAGGTGAAATGGGTGGAGGCATTTATTTGGTGAGCGTAACGTAGCGACTGTGGGTGAATGTTGGAGTGAGTTGACTGAACTTGGACGCCTGTACCGCACCTCCATTTCTTCCACCACTGCCGTAATATGCTCGTGTTAGGGAGTTACGCAAAATTGGGCATTCGGTTTTACATTTTTATTTGGTTAGGTCCAAATTATAGGATAGGTCTAAATTAAATTATATCCACAGATAATGTTTATTCTCATTGTTAAAGAACTGTCCCAGTTCACTTACACATTACATATGAAAGGGCACATGCTGTTGCTTGGTGGAAGGTATAGAATGGGGTGACAAAAGCTATTAGGGGGAGTAGAGAAATGTGTGGGTGTGCGCACGCGTATTGGGGGGGGTACATTTACAACATTGTCACATTGCCATGTGACATGAATGAACGAATGCTGCATGTAAGCCTACCTTGAAGTGATTAGCAGCAGCCCTGCTGCTGAGGAAACGCAAAAGGCACAAACACCTTGACCTCAAATCATATTCCCCACCTTGCAAAGTGATTGACGTCCTTGTTATTGAGCGGCTATAATGCGGCACTGGAGCAACAAATAAAGGACGCTATGATTCTGCCATGGAGCTGAGCCAAGTCCTCTTCTAGTCCTCCATTGGAAGGAGCGGCGATAGATTATAATGCCAGTGGAGCTCCAGCTTTGCTGCAGTCATGTTTTTCCATGCCGCTTTATACCAAATTCCCTAATATCCTTAGCGGCAGCGTGCGGGGGGATAAGCCCATCGTGCTGAAACATGGCTGCCGTGCCTCTAAACCGTTCACAGCTCTCAAGATTCCATTATTGTCGCTCTGCAGACGCCAAGCCTCAAAGGGCCACTTCTCTCAAGCTCATTAACTCCCTCTGAGCTTATTTACCCTTAGTGATATGTTGGAAGGGGATCTCCAGCCATGGCCTTTTAATATGTATGAACAATCATTTATCCCTCTGTATACAATACTCCGGGGGAATGTTTTCAATATACAAAGTCAGCAGGTCATATCATTAGATTTGCATTATGTACAGTGTTGACTACAACAGGTAGGCTATAGAGATGTGGGTTTAATATGTGGCTGCAAAAATGTGTAAACGTGTAATCATGTATAGGCTGCAGTATGCACTCATGAGGTGCAACGGTGTTATTGTAGTGTTCAAGGAATTATTCGTTTGAATTTAAAGGTTGAGTAAGTGATGCTGGAGAACACTGCTCACATTTGACCTCAACATCTAAACAAATACACCCATCCCTTTAGCACTTCCTCAGAGCCTTTGACCCCAAATATGACATGCATTGCCAAGGCTCGGATAGTGTTCGTGATGGTGTGGTGCGGTCTGCTAGACAGGCTCCGCCCAACTACTAGTCTACGTACAGACTGCAATCCTTCGTGCACAATTCAGATTTAGTGCTCAAATCTGCTGTTTACATTACCTGTTAAATGTGTCCTGTATCAGATCCTAGTGTGAACTGATCACGGTTATGAAGTGACCCACATGCACAAGCGAACCAGACGTTCACATGCGGCGCGCTGTGTCGAATGAAAGTAAACATTGACTGAGAGCAACAAAGTCAGGCGTATACGGTCATTTTATGAGTTGACATGAGGTGGAAGCCAACAAATTTGTACAGAAGAAAGCCCAGTAGCCGACTGTTGTGGGCTACTAAAGCCTGACACTCACATGGAATATTTTCTCTGCCAGGCATGATGCACATTGCCCGTAGCCCTTTTCTTTCTGCATTGATCGTGTGCATTGATACGTTCGGCCACAGTCAGACAGAGGACTATTGCTCTAATTGTGGGGCAAGAAGACGGGGTTAAAAAACATGCAAAAGGTTTTCTTCTCATTTATTTGTCTATTTCTGCTTCTACAATGTAGGCTACTGTAGTCTTTCTCCTCAAGGCGGCATGTAGCCTACGCCTCATGTTCAGTTAAAACACTCATTATTTAACATGGGGGAGGACGATGATCCGCTCTGCGTATTGTGTGCAATGGTTTTTTAACATCTTGTTCTGAACATCCAGTGGCTACTTCCTTATTTAGCCTACTGTATGTTCACTTGTGAGTAGGACTACAACTTCTCCCACTTGGAGGTAACAAATGTCGACCAACAATGGCCTTGAGTGAACATTACGCTAGCGAGGGTGAGTCAAACAGTGACGTCAAAGTTGCATCAATTCTGATTTGACTGTTCAGACTGAGATCTAAATTAATAGAATCAGATATGTATCCGATTTAGTACCACATATGAAAGTGGCCCAGATCTGATGAGAAAATATCAGATTCCATGTGATTTGTGCTGCTCTGAAAAGATCAGACCTGAGTCACTTAGGGGCGAAACAGTTAGGATGCTTACAGGTAGGTCAGCACCGGGGTTCGAATCACGACCTTCCGGCTGGGAGCCCAACACTCAGACCACTAGACCATCCTGCCCTACATCTGTTGTGTTTACCTCGCAAGGCAGCCGATCACGATCAGGAAAGACTCCAAATGGCCAGGCTTCACATGCTGTGCTCGTTGCCGAACCGCCAGTGGTTCGAAACCAATAAGCATCCTACAGGAGACAGTATACGAGGAGTTACTGGCAGCTCTAGGCGTGACATTAGCTCGTGATAGACAGATGGTTCATCCACTCACCTGCCAGGTATATTGGGAAGGCGTGCATCAAAAGTGTTTGGAAAGTGCCTGCAGATGGTTTTCTGTGCGACAAACCCTCTGGTGCTTCAGAACAATCCCGCAGCCATGCTGCAGATTCACCTCAGCAACATCTCCTGTGCCACATATCACGACTGTTTGCCTGAATAATAAGAACATAAAGTATCCAGAGCATAAAGTAACAGAGAGAAGAGAGACACCTGTGCTTTTGTGTCCTATCATACACACACAACACACACAACACACACACACACAATCTGCACCGGTCCACAGCCTTGTTTTTATTCAGGCGATGGTCATACAGTATGTAGTGCACGGCAATGCCGCTAATTGGCTTCTTATCTTCGGGGAATGCAGTGTGTGATTGGATAAGTTAGCCGGGGGCCACCCAGTCAAGCCGAGTGGCGCCTCGGCATCGTCGCGGCAACCAGAAGCCGAGGGCACTCTTCACCTGGATGCGAAGACACCCTGCCAGACAAACGGACAGACGTTGGCAGCAGTCACCCGCCATCAGCCATACTGGTACAATTGTGGGGAAGCTTGTAAGCTTGCTATACATATTAGATTAAATTGAAGAGTTCACATGCAAAAACCTCTCAAGTCCATTTTAGTACATTTTGTTTTCAAATTGGCAATATTTAAATAATTTGTTACATTTTTGGAAGAATATTACTTTTATTCAGTGACAAACAACCTTTTAATTGTAATAAAGGTGAAACATTGTGAACACAAATATAGAAATCTAATAAATAATGCTGTTTTAAATTTATAATTTCTACTTTTCTTCAGATGGACTTTTCTCTCTATCTGCAAACTCTTCATTTACAGATAAAAAATAATAGAAATTACATTATAAAAACTATACAATTGCCTGGCTCGTATTATTTGCTATCCAGCAGCCACTTGACAAACTAATTTGCATGCATTTATTACACAGCCTACTCTCCTGCTCTTGAATGCACACAGAACGCATGTAGTCTACTTACATAAATACGTAGTCATATACTAGATGTAACCCCTTTTAACAGTTTATTTAAATATTTTAATAGAATTGTGGTCAGAAGGTTATATGTTCCATCCATCATCCATCCATTCATTATCTAACAGCTCAAGGTCATATTCTACAATGTTTATTAGGCTACACGATACACACTGAGTGTTTTAGAAGAGCTTTGCTGGCTTCCATTGTTCCATTTTAAAGATATACTGAGGTCAGCGATTGTAAACTAATACATGGTCCGCTAGCTGCTTGTTTTCTGTGCGTGCTGAACAAATAATCTGGTGTTTCTACACAGCCCTGGCTCTGTAAATGGGAACACAAAGTGGTGCAGACCGCACCACACAACACTATCCCTTCTGAGGGAGCACCCTATGGTGTTGGAGGTAAGCTGCCTAAATAACTGCCCGGGGCATTTCAAAGATGGCTGCGAGTGGCGAGACTTGCCAAGAAGAGCTTTGCTATACCGTTGGCTTCTCAATGTGAACATAATTTATGGGACAACTATAGACTCACCCGTGTATATAATGGGCAGAGGAGGTTATAGTTTTATTAACATATCTCCTCATCATATACTATCGTCATCATTGTGTATTTGGTTAAATACTATATAGATAGTATTTTGTACTGACTTACAATAGAGTAATACAGTATGATTAGTAGTGTATTAGTAGTAGTATTTGTACTGCACTACCCATACTATGAATGGGTTAGGAGTCCATATTTAAAGTAAAAATAAGTAAAAATATGAACAGAGATTATTACATGTTATTAGACCATTAGAAAATATGAATAATAGGCTTTGACCAGCTAACAAAGTTAATGAATCTGCTATTTATCCACCAGTAATGCCAATTACGCGTATCTGTATTTATTATTTTTTTGACATTGGAACACATTTAAGGTTTGCTGCCACTGAGCTCAGTGAATTTAAGCAACTGTTGTGCAACTGTCTAAAATCCTGCAACCGCAATGTGTCAATAATCAGGTGTGTGTGGGATTAAGACGTCTGTATCGTCACGGGTCATTTTTGTGCGAATTTACTAAACCAGTTTTGCTATCGTTAGAGAGTCAGACACACACACACACACACACCTGCTCCAGTCCAATTGATGATTATCAACGCGTATAGGAGCACCGAGTGGAAATTAATTTGCCACTGGTAATGGATAGAGACATTCCGCTGAGATGCGTAAAAATGCTGAACAGCCAGTGTTTACCTGCCCAAATCAGCCTTCATCAATATCAGGCTAATTACAAAGCGCTTCTGGCAGCGCGTGAAATGAAGGGACCCATGAAGCCGATTGGCCAGCAGATCGCTGGTTTTCAACCAGCGCCGGCGGCTTGCAGTGTTGTTGTTTTTTAGGAATTCTCTTCTTCTGCTTTTTGACCGCAACTCCTGAGACAATGCTAAACAGTGCACTGCTGCACCCTGCTATGTCCGTGGGACAAAGCTTCTAGCTCCACATGCACTGTACTGTAGGCCTACGTTAAATTGCTGTCTTTAACTGACACATTGTACACGTAAATCGTCAACAACAAATACACACACACACACACATTTAGCTCATGAAAGACAGACGGGTCAAACCGGGGTTGGAGACAGAAATAACTGGTCACTGATTGACGTGCGCTTTCTTCCGTCCGACAACCCCTCGAGAGCGATGTCAAAACTTTTGCAATGACAGTGAAGTCAGTCAGGTAGAGTAACTCAGGGGCAGGGAGATCTGCCGTGTGGGTTCACTGGCTGTACTGTATGTGTCCCAGACATCACATGGAATCACTTTAGACCCCCCCCCCCCCCCTTCCAAACAACCACCACCAGATTACCCCCCCGCCCCTCCCTCTCTTCTCCCATCTTCTCAAGAACATGCGGAGTGCAGTATCAGGTTCCGGCACCCCCAACCTCCCTTAAGTGAAAGGTTAGCTCAGTCCATCTCTGGGGATGAAAAGCGGAATCTTCCGCTTTCCACATCCGAGTCGGTTCCTTTTTTCCACCATCTTCAGGTGAGTCCCTGTATTCAGGGAAGGGAAGGAAGGAAACTATTACTGGGGTTGTGAGGCGGGTGGGGAGAGAAGTGGGGAGGGGAGGGGGGGCAGACAGCCCGGACGAATCCGGGGCGAAACCTGAGCCCCTTGGAAATGGCCTGAGAACAAGCTAAGAAAAACTTCCGTCGCTACCCGTCAGGCCATAATAGTCTCAGTCTGGAAAAGAGGGGCAGTTCTGCTGTCTCTCCGGGACGAGCTCCCCGCTACCCCGCACTTGAGACGCATCACCGAGATGCTAAGACGGCCATTGGACAGACCCAGACGCGCGCGCGTACATGCAAGCGTGGTTTTGAAGAGAATTAGAGATTGTAGGTTCTATATAATAGGGTGGCTGTGTTGTAATGGCGTTATCATTCATTTCTCATATTCAGATTAAAGTTATGGCTGAATTCTTGGTCAAATGCAGTCTGCATTGCTCAGTGGTTGGAACTGGAATGCCGATTTACGCGTTATTTGTATACATCAAGGAATTCTGGGAAATTCCAAGGCCCCTGCCCATGGACTTGTAGTTGTCATATTGTTGTCATTATGCTTGAACTGGTGTTTGAAACAAGTATTAACATTCTTGGTTCAAAGTAATTATTTAATCCAAGGGATTTTATTCTAGGTTATTACATTTTTCTGTAATTGTAACAGAAAATGTAAATTTAAAATAAATTGAAATGCCTCAAACATTTGAACAATAAGTGCATTTATTTATTAGGTAATTTGGTGGATACTCATTACATTTAATACAGTAAATACAATTCCAAGTGCTAAAGCCCCAAATAATTTTGGTCAGACTTTTCTCCCTTCGATTCCACTTCAGTTGGTGTTGCAATAATTTAATTGTCAATAGGCCACAGATGATTGGTAACAATCCATAATTTCTGATACACAAATGGGGACAGAATCTTCTTCACACAGGTATTTTCCTTTAATTACATATAAATGATTAAAAGCCCGCTAACGCCCGGTGACCAACTGGAGAGTGAACCTGACATGTTTTTTGAACACACATGGACTAAGCTTAGTCCAAGACTGAAATACATTGTCTTATAGGACTAGGCTTAATACATGTCTGTGAAACTGGCCCATTATATTACATTGTATTTCATGCAACAGCATTAGTTAATAGATTATAGAATATATCAGAAACCATATCACTCACCTCAAATGGCAAGAATGCAAACTCTTAGGATAAAGTTGAGTGGTTCGTACTGGAAACTGTTCATTTGCTGGTGGGGAAAAGTCAATTGTTGGCCAACCTTCCTATAAAACAGACAAAAGAAATGCATGTTAACAGCACGTTTGCCGTTAGATTTTAGAGATTAAATCGGGCATGAGTTTGTGGAAAAGAAATCATAACCAGAGCAACACAAATGTTCAGTTGCGTGTGTCGAGCCTTGCCTCTCAGGCAAACAGCTGGACTGAACAACTGATTGCTCTGCTAATATCTACCGTGGATCTCATGATTGATTGGTCGACCCAACGCCCAGTGGTTCTACCCCACCCCAAAAATGAGTCTGCGTCTTGGCTGATTTTAAATAACACGTCTCGCTTGCAACCTGAAATCAGAGCGGGGATGGGGGCCGGTGCATAACTGCTTCTCGGGGAGAAAAATTGCTGTGAAAAATCAGCCGGGAAAGGCCAGAGGAAATTGAGACAGTATTAAAAAGAGAGGTTCAATCTACAGGGCCATTTTTTTCCTCCGTTGATCAGAAGGGCTTTGGGGACTACCGACCGCTGAGCTCCTTAACATCTGGTTAGGCAATTTACTGCACGCTAAAGTCTGGAAAGGTTAACCCACTAAAATCTAATATTTGCCCAGAGGGGGTCAAGCCACTGCAATTACAAGGTACAATCGGCAAGGCTAATCAGCTAGCAACGCACACTTTGGGGCTCGCCCGGGCAAATAAGGCCTGATCACAAGCATCGTTCTCTGCTTTCCCCGTTTACTTATTAAGCCCTGTTCTCATGTTCAATAGGCCCCCGCGTTTCCCCTCCCCCCCGCCTTCCCCCTTCAGCCACATGCCCCAGGGGCTAGTAAAATTAGCCTCTGACGCTTTTCTAAACGGGACTGCGACACTTTGCCGTCAAAAGTAGCCCCGTGTTAATCAGTATCTGTGGCCTCTGTTGCTAAACGATCTCAAATTACTTTCCTACAGTCTGGCAGGCATTAACACCTTAGGAAGGAAAAGGCTAGGTCACGGTACGGCCTTAAGGGAAGGATACAAAGAAGTGTGTGTGTGTGTGTGTGTTTGTGTGTGTGTGATGTTATTTCTCAGAAGAACGAGTGAGGACTAATATTCTACGATGTTGTTTACACGATTGCTCTTTGACACACATTTCCTAATTGACTGTATCTAGCGCAGGATTAGTGTACAGTATAATGTATAAAGAACTGTCTGGTGCTCAACACTTTTGAACAAGGCTTGGGGAACAATTACTGGTAATTAAATATGTGCCAGTTACTGGAAAAGATAATTATGTCCTTGGTGTATAACACCAATTAATTACTTTTATTTCAGCGAGCAAAGCTTTCAGGACGAGGAAGCCATTTCGCATGGCACTGCTGTTTAAGAGGGAACTGCCTCTCTGTTGACGAATGTTTAGGTCGTGTTTTGTCACCCGGGAAGATGATCAATGCTTTTCCTCAAGTTTGACTTTGAGTTACATTTTGCAGTGACAGCCATCTTTGTTGCATCAGTGTGATACTGTACATCCCAGAAAACACTGCACATGGAGTTGACGTCTTGACATCATGGAAACATCTTCCTAAAAATAATATTATAAA
>JAODUE010000012.1:776585-796445 GCA_027564755.1 Amblyopsis hoosieri
GGGGGGGGGGGGCGTGAGCACGTCGTTGGGGCCGCGTGGGGCGGGTGGGGGTCGGGGTGCACGAGGCTCAAAGAATTTAAACTGTAGACTCACCCACCCCCCCCCCCCCCCCATCACTCACTCACTGTCTCACACACGCACACGCTACACTAACTGTATTGCTTCATAAACTTAAATGTGTAATAGGCTTATATGTTATATACGAGTGTGTGTGTGTGTGTGTGTGTATTCGAAAACATATAAGCCTACACATTTAGGTGTGTATATATGTGTGTGTGTGTGTGTGTGTGTGTATGAACGCTCTTGCAGACATACCCACAGGTAGCCTATGCTAGTAGACTATTGCTTTCAAAAAGTTAGTCTTGAATCAAACTAGGTTTTTGCTGTTATGATGCTAACCAATAAGTTAAATTACCGGTCCCGGCCTGATTAATACAATTACATTGTAATACAATTACACTGTATTAATGATACGCATAATAACAATGAGAATAAGCATAAATAATATTATTTTTTGTTTAATAATTTTAAATATAATTTGCCTGCATTATTCTGCACAACTGCAGCAAAAAACGTGTTGTCTATTGGGACAGACGGAAAAAATGTCAAACTTCCAAATATATCTCGATAGTGCTTTCAAAATTATAATTCCACATTATAGAGCTTTAAAATAACAACTACATAAATGTAGCCTATATATAGAACTACTGCATTTAATTGTGGCCATCACACCAAATTAAAAAATATATTTATTGTTTTATAAAGTGGACAAAGATATGATGGTATTATGGTAAATTACACATTAGTTATGATCCTTTTCATAAACTTCAACACAGTCAAATTATACCTTAATAGGTTAAATAAATAGTTTGCATGAAAAACCAGTAAATTGTAAGTAAAGAACTAACCTATTTAGGTGGTGAAATTTCAGCGTATAGCCTATCAGAGGTACATTTGCTTGTAGGAATGCTCCCCGCAGGGAACAGCTCAGAATGATACATATTCATGCGTGAGGCACGTGGACTACATTCAATATGAGGAGAACCTTTGTTTATACGCTATGTTCCCCAGGTCAGAAACCCTTTTAAATACCGCGAATTAAGCAATGACTATAAAAAGAAATATGCCCAATAAACACTGAGACGTGTTAGACACTAAATTAAAAGATAAATAATATAAACATAACTACACAAATATATAATGTAACACCCTAAATAGCATATGCTAAATGGTGATTTTGTAAGTAATGTGCTATAGGCGATTGCATTTCAATTGATTTTTGGTTATTGTTTTTAAAACTTCATAGACCATTAGGATGCAACAATCACCCATAATATTAATCACGTAATGTTTTGTTAGGTCAAAGAGTTAAGTGAGTATATGGATGTTTAGTGACATTACTAACGCAAATAATAAAAAAGCTATCATATATCCTGAACATAAGTTCAGGGCTTTAACGTTTTGCTTAATTAAAGGCTAAATATAAGATTCCCAAATTATGAATGAAACAAGATCTTATCAGACGCCACTCCGGTTTAATCGCAGTGGTGCGACAAAAATAATATCCTAATGACAATAATGTCCCAATGACAATAATATTAATAATAATATTCCTATTATTCTTATTATTATTAATATTATTACTAATAATAATAATATTATTATTATTATTATTATTATTATTATTATTATTATTATTAATAATAATAATAATAATGTTTTACCATTGGCTTCTTAAACCAATAGCCTACAAATCAGCTATTATACAATGGTATAGTATACGGTAAGCCTAACCATAGTGCAAAGCAGGTCCGTACTGTTGCCAACTTGGTTTAGAGGAGCCATGAAAAGGGAAAGCTATCAGAGAATAGGCGGATCAAAACCCATTAAGAGATTTGAAACTCTTACGTGGTGACAATGGTGGTCTATACAGTATATATATATATATATATATATAGTATATCTTCAGTTCGCAGTGCATGCAGAGAAGTGTGCCTAGGCATTTTGCAGAATCCACTTGTGTACACTATAGATGTGGCTTTCCTGTGATTGTTAACAACAGCAAGCGGAGTATTGCTTTTTATAACGACTGTTACACGGGCTATACTTCGTTTGGTCCAAAACATATAGCCTATACTCTTTATTAATTAATGTTTTCTCTTACACTAAAACGAGATTGTAAAACAGTAAAGAAATAAAAAATAAAGGGACTAGCCTACATTGATCCACATTTAAGCAAATAACTGATATTTGCATGTTAATATAGCGACAAGTAAGAGTTATGGGCACCAGACAAGCACTGTTCTCCCTCTTAAGTAGAAAGTTTGCTTCTCAGATTCCACGGCTTTGAAACGGGCCCATGGAAGAAAAAAAAAGCCCGTGTCTGACTGACAGTTTTACTAATGGAGACAAAGAAAAATGATGCCTGCTTCTCTATAACATTGGATTCAGTTGCTAAGCAACCGCTATGGGAGATCATCCGCGAAATTCAAATCCTCAAAGCGAGAAGACACGTTTTGTGAGTTTTGCTGAATAGGCAGCTGTGGCAAGAAAAGAAAAAAAAGTTTGAAAGCCCCTCTCGCAGACCGTGAACGCTTTCTCACTCAAAAGGCCAAGCGCTGATCTCCAGACCTTCAAGGTTTATCTTTTAGTGAGCCTGTCCCTTAAACCCCCCATCCAAACCTGACAACATATGACGAGCCATCCAACAGGCTATTATCATTTTAAGATGTCAGATCACACTCATAAACAGTGGTCAGGGTGAGCTCCTCGACGTTGGACAGACTAAATCGATACGTTATATGACCCACTGCCCCGATTCCCAAAACAACATGTCTAACACGTTACTGTGGTAGCATATATTCAGCAAGAAGAAGAAAAAAAAAACACTTATTGGTTTATGGAGGTCAAGCTATAGGCTACCAACACGACATGCTATCAAATCACTGACATATCCAGACAGTAAAACCACTTCACTTCAATTAGGAACTATTGACTATTCAATGTAAAAAAAAAAATATTTCAAAAGCAGACTTTGTCTGGCGGTTTTGTGAAACTGCATTACATTAAGTGGTTTTGCAAATAGTAAGAAGTGCTATTGTCTTTCACATCGTGTGCCTTAGAATATACAAAGATTGCGCAAAACTAGTAGTGATTGTGCGTAAAACACAAAACTAAAAAGTTGTAAGCATTACATAACGTGTAGCCTATTCAAACCCCACACGCCTATCTTTACATTATAGAAAACACGTCATCAGACGTATAGTTTTTACCCATTTCCATGTTGGCATCAGCGCTATATTCTGTGACATTAGTGCATGTGGGGGAAATAATCGTGCGCCCCGAGGCCTGTAGAGAATCTAGCATAATGACGCTCAGATGTAGTTGTAAAGAAACAGAGACCCCGCTGAAGGTGCAGTTAAGACATTTACAATAATAACTATTAAAAATATAATACAATTGTGCACGTTTATTAAGGCCAAAGGCAGCGTGGATATATTCTTAAGTTAAAAATAAAATAAACATAAATTGCAATGATCGGTGAGAGGTGGGGTGGTGGATAGGCTATGTTTAATCAGTTGGATAAAATTCGATATATGCTATATCCAATAAATGTTATTTTAATAAAAAACTGCGTTTAAGGACGTGTTCACATTAAATGGATGCGTGATATTGGAGAAAAAAAACAGATGCATCCACCATTTTCTTATTAAATTACGCTGCTGCTGTGCATGGCAAAAATAATAATACCATGGAATAAAATATATTGACAAAATAATTCGCCAAATGTAGGCTATATATACATTCCAAAACACAATGACTTCATTTCATTCTAACAAATTTATTGTTCTCAATCAGCTCGTACGGAATCACTACTAAAATTAAATTACAATCAAATTATCACATCAAAATATACCCTTATTACCTAACAACGGTCAATGTCAGCTTATGGTGATTTGTGCTCCTTTAGAAACGATAATACAAAATGAAACAAAACAATAGGGTCAGCAACGGGGAGAAAATTAACATGAAAAGGAAACCATTTTACACATGTTCTGGGGATAAGAAATAAATTACCGTTTGGAATAAACCATACGTATTCCGAATAATATTAAAACAAGTAATTCTGATGAAAAATATAAAGTAAGTAGCTCAGACCAGTTTCTGATCTAGTGATCTATATTGCCGGCTTTACAGAGTTTTTGTTTATTAAAACCTACCAAAGAATACTGCCTAGAAAGGGCAGTATTAATATTATCCACAACACCCACTCAGTCACGCTTGGCAACAGATTTTTCGCAGAGGAACATTTTCAAATAAGTGCAGGAGAAGGAAAGTCTTTTTCAAACGTCCCTGTGTACTGTTTCTCGAAAAAAGAAGAAAATCCAGTCACGCTTTTGAAGTCCCATAAATTGAAAGAAACACCCAAACCATTCTAAAATAATGGGTGATCTTTACAAGATCAGGCGTTTGGGGGTGTGAGGAGGATTGGGGGAGGGGGGGAGGGGGTAGATTACAGTTCTTGTTGTTGGTGGGTATCATGTTTTTATCTCTGGGCTCAGAAGGCCTCAAAATCTCCTCCTCGTGTGTGTATAAGAAAGAAAATACAAAAATTAAACCATGCAGTCCATCCCGAAAGAGCAAAAAATATACTTTGGAAGCTTCGTGGATGCCACTTTTCTTCATTGTAGTTGTACCGATTCCCTTTTGTGTCAGTTATCACTGGTTTTAAGTCCCATTTCTAAACATACATCTGCCTCGTCCAGAATGAAAGAGGATAAACGAGGGGGGGGGGGGGGGGTATACTTTGGGTGTGTTTGGGAGTGTACGGGGTATTTATAGACTGCTTTTTTGTTTTTGGGGATTCTTCTTGGTGTGTTCAATGAGCCAAAATTACCTGGTGGAACGAACTCGTGGCTGTCACTCTCTGGTCACCTGCTTCGCTTGCGTCTTTTAAGTAATCTACTAAAAAATGTCCCTGAAAGAAAAAAAAACAGAAGGAACCTTTTAGGTTAAAGACATTTAGGGACCTGGAAGAAGATTAACGGTGTGATTGCTTTTCATGGGGGAGGGATGGGTGCAAAAAAAGGGAGGTTGCTTTTTTGTTTCTGGTGAAAAATATATAACACATTTTTGCAGTCTCATTTATAATCCCTCACAATCACAGTATCAAAAAATGTGTAGGTTATTTTTTTTCTATCTTGGCGATAGTCTGTGTGTTGCTTTTATCACTTTTAATTTCATATAACATATTTTTAAGTCTCGTGTGCTTGATTTTCTAAGTCTCACTGAACATTCTTTTGCAGTCCATGGACGGGGGCGGTGTTTCTGCACTCACGTTGCCGACCTGAGAGTACACATCCTCCGGCGTCTGGGGCACTCCTGGCGGCGTCATCCGTTTTTCCTTCTGCCTCCGATTGCAAAACCACACTCTGACCACCTCCTTCTCCAGCTGCAGGTTGTCCGCTAGCGAGCTTATCTCCTGGGCGGACGGCTTCGGGCATTTCAGGAAGTGGCTCTCCAGAGCGCCCTTCACGCTCACCTCTATGGACGTTCGCTTCTTTCGCTTCCTCCCCTGCGCCGCGATCTTGTCGATGCTGGTGGGGCTGCCGGTCGACGAATCCGCCTCCTCGAGCCACTTGTTCAACAAAGGCTTGAGCTTGCACATGTTCTTGAAGCTGAGCTGCAGCGCCTCGAACCTGCAGATGGTGGTCTGAGAGAACACGTTCCCGTAGAGGGTGCCCAGCGCCAGGCCCACGTCCGCCTGCGTGAAGCCCAGCTTGATCCGCCGTTGCTTGAACTGCTTGGCGAACTGCTCCAGGTCGTCCGAGGTCGGCGTGTCCTCGTCGGAGTGCGGGTCGTGGCTGTTGACGCCGCCGTGATGCTGCTGGTGGTGCGTGTGCTGGTGGTGTTGATGGTGGTGGTGGTGGCTGCCGTGCTCCAGGTCCGGGGTGTCCCCGCGAACCAGACCCGGGTGCACCAGGCTCTGGCTGCCCGGGCTCAACATGCCGTTCACAGTGAAGCCCCCCGGTTGCGAGTAGATCAGCGACTGTTGCTGCTGCTGTCCGCCCGAGATGGAGTTGATGTGCGCCGCGGTGGCGCTGCCCCACGCCCCTGCGTGCGTCTGGTGCGCGCCTAGGTGCGAGGGCCGGTGGTGCAGCGCCGTGCCCGTGTGGAGATCGTCTCTGCCGGAGTTCTTCACGTCCTGCTGCTGCGGGCTGCCCGTCATACCAACGGGACTCGACGACCAAGGCGACGCTGCCTCAGCCGCCGCCACCGCGGCCGCTGCCGCAGCCGCTGCGGCGTGCGGGAGCGACGTCACCCACTGGTGGGCATGGCTGAGCATATGTCCCCCGTTGCTCGCTGCCATGGCGCCCTGCATGAAGTCACTTTGTACCATTTTGACGGAGGGGTCTCCCCTGTAGCCCCCAGAGCCCGAGGTGACAGCGGCGCTACCCGGCTGCATTCCGCCGCCTCCTGAGTCCGAATGCACGATCGAGCCCGACGATAAGATGCTATTGCTCGCCAGATAAGGATTGGAAGCGGCGGTAGCCATTCCGTCAACCCTTATGAATATGTTTGTGGATAACCCCCCTCCCTTTTACAGTTAGTTCTTTCGAGCAGGCGAATTGTATCTCATGAATTATTCAAACTTTCGAAGTATGGGCAGGTTTTTGTCATATATCATCGAACGTGCTTAAAAACGCAAAACGTGGGAAAAAATAACGGTAAAATAGATTAAATCCGAATATGTTTACAACATTATATTTCAGAATAGTTAGCCTACACTTGAAAGTCGATTAATAGCCTACAATTCCAAAACCACTTAGAAACCATGTGCAGTCCCGTTTAGAAAGTTGCGGTACTGCAGATGAATATCTCGACATCAAAATTAAAATATAGGCTACATGGATAAAAAGACGTGTCCGGAAGAAACTTTTGGTATAGTGGCAAAAAAAAAAAAAAAAGTTGCAAATTCTCCACAATTAAGAAGTCCCCCGTTTATGTCCAGTTGGATGAGAAAAACATTTGCAACGTCCTCCTTTAGTTCGTTTGTAATTCACTCGCCGAGATTTGCGCTTCGCTTTATTCTTTTCTGGTACTGTAGAGCCTCTCTCTTTGTTCTGTTTTGATGTATATTAACCTGCCAAACCGCTAACTCCCGTTGAAGTACAATCCAGTGGAACGGTGCAAGGGCGATGGTTCTGAGCCTCTCCTCTCATTCGCTTGTTCTCTCGCTCTCGCTCGCTCTCTCTCTCTCTCTCTCTCTCTCTCTCTCTCTCTCACTCACCCTCTCTCTTTCTCCTTCTGACAGTTCGTGAAGTCCCTCCCTCAAAGCTCGAGGACACACGAATGTTTACCCTGTGCCAAGCGTGTGCACGTCGTCCGCGTCTCCCCACCCCACCCCCCAAATACGAGGAAGTTGAGTGCGAGGCTCCCGCTGATTGGCTATCCACGGTGAGATTGACAGGTCTCGCCAGTCCTTGCTTCAGGCACACAAGCCTCCTTCCGGCTGTTCCAATTGGTTAGTTTTTAATTCAATCCAAACAAACAGAGGATGTAACTTTGTAAATAATACAGAGATATTAAACAAACCTTCGACCTTTTAGAACTGAGTGTATTTGTTTGAAAAACCAAAGGCTATAGTGAAACCTACTATATAGCATAATTATGGTAATTCAAGAGGTTTAGTAATGTTTGTTTAGTCACATTCAGATGAAATTGTCAGAACATTTCAGAGATCGATGTTTTGTGAGCTTATCAAACGATAAAAAAATATACCCTTAAGGCGAGAACTGCAAATAAAATCTGCATGCGACAATGATTTGTAAAGCATGCCTAATAGCCTATAGCCACACTGCACCCGTTGGCACTGACGGCCTTCCCTTCGAGCTATACCAGACAAGATCCCTTCGATCAAACTCACGCGTACGTCGCGGTATAGGTTTAAATGTGTCCGTTTATATACTGCGACCCGTTGCAGGGCTGAACGCGCCCGCCGCGCCTCGGCTCCTCGAGAGTTAACGCACAAAGGTTGCGGGGATGCTTCCATGCGGAAACGCAGCGCACACTCAACCCCTCTGAGCCATGGTGGAAAAGAAGTGGCAAGCAAACCCGGTCCTGGGGGGAGAGGACGCGGTGGGGGCGCGTGTGTGTTGGGAGGTTAAGAAAAAGAGACCCCGAGAGAGGAAATTCGTTTATATGCCGGCTAAAAAAAGGCCATATAAATGCAACATCCCTCAAGATGACCGCGTAACCCGGTAAAGAATGGGCCTTTGTCGTTCCGCCGCACGGTCTCACGCACGGTGTTAATGAGTGGCAAACGTATACAGCACTCATTAGTTAAAGGGAGACGCGGTTGCCCTCACAGCGAGCGGCCGAGGAAACATATGTGCATAGCCACGCAGGTCTATACACCCTTTGTAGGTATTTTATTGCTGGAGGTTGTGCGTGTCAGTCTCTCTCGGGGAAACGCGCAAAGATTTTATGACGTAGAGCCCAGAGTCGTTTTTGCATAAACCCCGTGTCAGTGTAACTCACACACACACACACACACACACACACCATCCCCCCAACCTTCTCTCTCCTCAATCCCAGTAGGTTTATTTTGGACTGGGCTCCAAACCCGGGGAAGCCTTGTGGGTTTGTTTACATTGAATAGGCGGGCTGGGGCCACGGTGCCACGCAGCGGCTATTCATTAATATACAGTGAGGATTTCTGTCTAAATTACTGCCGTTGCCTTCACACTGCGCGCTCCTCAAAGGGGCGTCTCATGCGGCCACGAGAAACGTGACACCGAAGGTACACAGGGAAGACAACGTTTCCCCTGCGCTGAAGACACCCCCCTCCCCCGATTTCCAAAAAAAAAAAAAAGAAAAAAAAAAAGTAAAAAGCCATTTCAAAAAACGGTTCCCTCAACCACTGCGCAGTGATAAAAACGCGCCTCTTTCTGATATATGATGTGTTTATTATGTATGTTTGTTTCATAAAGGTCCCCGTGTGTTCCCTGCTGAGGGAGTTCATTTGTTTTGTATGCAAAAAAAGGAAAGGGGGAAAAAAATCATCCCCAAGTATAACAAGAGACGAACAGTTAGTGCTGATTTTCATTTGCATAAATTTTCATATATTTTAGTGAAAATAATAGCGGTGCAGAGCAGGGCTCCTGCTCAGTTGAGGCAGAGGAAAGAAATCTTAGGGAGCACCGAGTGCTAGGCAAGGAGATAACCATTAACAGACTCTATATTGAGAATGAGAAGCTATTTCCGAGTATTCTCGCACGTTAAGGTAAGTCAACAATTATCCTATTCGAAATTTCTTCACCTTGGGAATGTAACAGTTTATCTGCTTGTTCCAAGACGCCTGGATGAGGATAATATGTGTAACATTTAACACTAGGCGGGTTTTAATGGCATTTTAGCCCGTGCGTAAAGACACATCTCTAAGCCGAAACTACGCGTTTTCCATAAGAAAATGAATGGTAAATGCGTGCTTTTTTTCCGAACCTCTAAAAGAAAATGAAAAATATATTCGTCTGTATTTGCTTTCCATGTGTCTCGTTTTTTTTTTTTTTTTTAAACAATTGGTTAAGATGGCTGTTTTGTAGTGAACGTCCAATGCCGGGGTAAGTATACAATCAATCAAATTTAAGCAGGAGAGCTAACGGTCCTCAAATCTCCCAGAGGAATGATGGGGTACAAGTGCAAGAGGCTATGAAATCGTTTATATGAATCGATCTCGTTGCTGCCGTGGCAAAGTTTGCTTAAAGTTGATCCGCTACCTGCAACCGAGGATCATTGCTGAACGAACGGCAGCCAAAGCGATGCTTATACTACAAGATTCGGTATGAATAGATGCTCTGCCCGCTTTGGCGGAGAAGACATTTCTCCCTTTCAGCGAGCCATGGAACCGCTCCAACAGCAACTGGGGATTTCTCCTGGACGCTAACAGATATACAAAACTGAATTAAGGGATGAGAATAATGCCTAATTATATATTTTTTTCGAATTTAATCTAATGTGACAATCGTTGCACGTTTTGAGATGCAAATTATTGAATGTAATATAATCAAATGAGTGAATAGTTTGCCCCACGCAGATTGCTATTACGATATAGCCTATATCCGTAGAGTCAATGATACACCAGCTAACTCGAGCCAACTGTAAACTGCAGAAACGCGCAGTTTAGATTAGGCTGTGTGCTCTTTCTCACGACTTAGATGTGTGTGTGTGAAAGAGTGAGTGTGCGTGTGTGTGCGTGTGCGTGCGGGGAGTGCTCGCGGCCCCACCGAACCCGTTTGCTTCATTGATGGGGAGGCATTTCTCAAGCCAACATTCGGTTGTCATGGTGAGGCGAATAAAAGCGGGGAACACTAGTCGCATTAAGCTATATGTTTGTGCACTGGACTCGAGATGAAAGAGCCTCGACGATTGGTGCCAAGAGCCGCACGGCTGCCGCCGCCACGCACGGACAGTTCCAACTCACCCCTCCGCCTACAGCCCAGAACAGGACGGGGGCAGAGCTTCACCTACGGACAATTGTTGCCTTTTAGACGAATTTCACCATTGGGCTGCAGGTAGACAGTGACAAACGCCGCCAGGTGTCGCTCTCACGCATAACGCCGGTTCAGTTCTGCTGAAGGAACAGATTGGTGGTTGTGTTTTTAGGGCACTCCTCGTAAAAATAGACGTGAATTGATTGATATTGGTAACACAATAGGCAATCAATTAAAAACTTCTGCTGGAGTAGGCTCATGCGATGTTACTGTAGCGGTAGAATAGCGTGAACGAAACTGCTTCAAAATATACATTATTGGTATGGAACAAGAATGTATTCAATGCATTTCCTGCAACATATAGGAACCAACAACCAAGGGATTATAATATTAACCATAACACGAACCATCAACCGTAATCGTTAGACCAAACAAACATTTATCGGCTATTGATAGGCTAATCTTTGAAGCCAATAACGTCTCTATTTTTGTAAAGGTGATTTTTTCTCTCTTTCACAGTAGTGTAAAAGTGTAATATTCACCAGGCCTATTAACATAGTCTAAAGATGATCATATTAGCCTACTGGTCTTACACAGTGTAGGTTTTCTAAAGCAATTGTAACGAGACCACATGGTTGACAGTGCAGGTATCAACAACGCACCATATACCCTACTGATGCGAAATAGGAGCAGGACTGTTTTTTAAAGACATCGCCATCTGTAGCTGTACCTATATGCTGTGTGACCGAGCCAGCAGCTCATTGTAGAAGCATCTGACTAACCAATACATTAGGAATTATTAGCAAACAAGGGCTGGACAAGAAATGGAATTATCCGGGGTTGTGCATGCTTCCAATTTAAAGTGTCATTTAAAGTAAATGATATATAGGTCATCATTACCACCACGAGCAACAACAACAGCATTTACAATTAATTTCCGTGAGGCAATTCATATTTTGCGTGGATTTATACTCTGTCATGGCGTAGGCAAAAACATACGTGTAGGCTAACATGCCTATATTAACTCACGCGCGCACTGTTTATGTCATAATGTAATGTTTGTGCTAATATATATATCAATAATCCATATCTGCCTATTCCCAATTGTGCATATTATACTGGCATACGAGTGTTCAACAATTACACATTTATTCGCAGGCAGGATTAATTCATCCTATCACTATCAATCAATAAATGTTATCAATCAATCGATTGATCATTTATTTATCAACATATTTGCATGGGATTACAGATTTTCGTTCTAAACCAGAATTTATCAAGGCACAATGCTTGCTCGCTTTTAACCTTGGTCCATAAATAGCCAAAGAAATAATGTTAAATACTGGATAGAGTAGTTATAGTAGCATCTCGCGAGGTGGTCCCATAACGTCAAGTATAGGCCCATGTTTCTTAAAAGTTAGGTCCTTTTGCTTTGCATGCCATTAGGCCTGCATATCTGCATATAGATCATGTATCCTCTCCGACAACATGCACAGGACCCAAGGATATCAAAGCACCTGACTTGGAAGAGAAATAGTGGCGTGGACAGGCATATTAAAATATCCAAATTAAATCGTTCCCATTTCTGCACCGTTTGTAATTATGGGGCTACTTAATGTGCCTGTATAGTCTGCATCATTTCTTCTTTTTTTCAGGTGGTCCACTTGCTATAATCTGAAACGTTAATAACATACGTTAAGTATGTCTCACGTCAAGACAAACGGCGATTTAAAGGCGAACCCAACATGGAACACTACAACTTAGGCCTTCTACCGTTGATGAAACAGTCAATATCTGCGTTTGCGTTTAACACGTGACTTATAAATATACTATTTATTTTAACTCTCTTAAAGGAGACTGCGTAGATTATATGTTAATTAACATTCTATTAATAAAGGCTGATATAATTAAATATGCTATGGAATATGGCCAATTTTATAATAGGCATATACACAGCCATTATTTAATTTACAGCATGCCGATCAAAACAGGAATTATTTTGAATTTGAACTCGATGGCAATGTTATAATTTGGTTTTAATAACATAAATGCATTTGTTTGTATTTGCTGAGCTCTGGGGCAATGCATCGTTAATATATATATATATATATATATATTAATTGACCGTACCATCAGGAATTAATTATGAATACAAGTAGGCTATATAGGCCACATGTTTGAGAATTTGCACTAAATCGACTTTAGACATTTAGTGGGCTTTTACCCATCTGACGCGGGCACGCACGTGGCTATGGGCTACTACAACCCCGCACACGGCTGAGTGCGAGCTGGCCTGTATGAGCCTGTCTCTCCCAAAGCTGTGTGTTTTATTGCATACGCGCACGGTGCGCAGGCAAAAGAGATAAGGTGCAGATATAGGCTGGAGTGCGTGCGTCTCTGAGTCAGAAGAGGAGACGGATGAGAGAGCGGGTCTGTCACCGTCTCCCCACCCCATCTTCCTTTCACCCATGCTTATATGGAGCCTTACCACATGCCTAGGGTGCTCGCCTCTCACTCTCTCTGACCCCCCCCCCCCCCCCCATACGACATGGTGTGTCGTATTTCTCTATTCTATTAGCGCGCATTACGCACGCCGCTAATCAAGACAGATATCGCGTTATTATACCGCGTAATTAATAAGTAAAACATACTAAACCCACGCGAACACCAATCCACCGCGCAAAGAGAGAAAGTGCAGAGAGGAAGAGATATATTATTTGCTTTTATATGCAGCTCTCGTGTTGTTGTTGTTGTTGTTGTCGAACAGTATAGCGTTCCCTCCATGATGGGACGTATCGTCTGTATGTGTGTGTGTGTGTGTACGGAGGGGAAGGGGGGGGGGTTGGGGTACATTAATCAAAGTATGTATTTCCCTCGGGGGGACCCGGCGCAAATCACTCCAAATCCCAGTAAAATTAGATAACTGAAGAATATAGCTGCGAATGTCGCTTTTTTTTTTTTTTTACTTTTTTGCTCATTCGACCTATAACTTAATGGATTTAGTTATATCTAACTTTGAGGAAAACAACATCGCGTGGAACTTAGCCAGGAGAGAGAGAGAGAGAGAGAGAGAGAGAGAGAGAGAGAGAGAGAGAGAGAGAGGGGGATTTGGGCCTTTGGAAAGTATAAACCAAACTACATAATTGGATATAACCGAGTCTGTTCAGGTGGACGGACGCACAAATAAGCTAAACGTATTCCCAGATAGAGGTTGGGTACAAATATAGACATACTGTCCCATTCATGGTTCCATAGGCCCTTCTGGGACGGAGCCAGTAACACAGATCCCCCACATCTGCGAAAGGCACGCTCAAAGCCAGCCCGCTATCCCACTAAATCCCGTCAATCCGCCGCAAAAACCCCAACAACTAAAACACACCCAGCCTGAAAGAAAATGACAGATACGTGTCTTTCCCCTATTTGCAAAGCCATTAAGCGTGATGTTTGCTCAAAGCCCGGGTGTCTAATAAATCAGCGAGTGTTCACAGCAAAGCCGTGTGCGCCGATAAGGCCATAAATACGGCACCCAATATGCTGCCTATTACAGGTAATGCAAATAAAATAATAGGGCTGTAATTTTTCCTAGTGGTGGCGTCTTTGATATTCATGAGGGAAATGTCGTTTCGGCTTTATGGTTGCCGAATTCAACACTCCTGCCTCGCTTCCAATCAGAGATAAATGATGGCCTCTCGCTGCATTGGGGTGGCTGCAATCCTTCCACACAAGCACATTCAGAAGGAAAAATAGCATACTTACAGACACCCATGTATATATAGCCTATATACACAAAGCTATAGCTTTGCGTAAATATACATAAATGAGCTATCTTAGCTCAATCACTTACAGCACATAGGCCTAGTATGCTTATGCGGGCGCATGCTATACACACAAGCATGCATTTTTGTAGTTACTAAACTCCACACCAAACACACACACGTATATGACACAGGAGGTATAGCTGTCAGCAGGAGAGCCCTACAATATTGTGTGTGTGTGTGTGCGTGCGTGCAGGTGTGACGTGCTCTCCGCGGCACATCCGTCTGCTGATCCGTGATGCTCAGCAAACGAGCGTAAAATCAACAGTTTCAGTGGGGCTTGGCCGCCTGCGAGATCCAGCAAGCTGGCATAGCAGCTCAAACCAAAGGAGCTGTGTGTGCACCCCTCTCTCTCACACGCGGACGCGCACACACACGGCGCAACACAGAGGGGAGGGAAGGGTAAAGGTGTTCACAAATTATGAAACTATTAATTGCTTCCTTTTCAAGAGTAACATATAGCATCAACATATCTGAACACCATTTATACACCTACATTAAAATAATACAAACATATCTAATAATGTTGACATTTGGGGGTCCTGCCCGACAGTTTGAAAACAGCTGCTACAGACAACCACATAGGCCGCACACGCACGCACGCACACGCATGCACAGACACACGCACACAGACACACGCTTCCTCATCTCAAAAAAGACACGTCCCATTTCCTCATTTTAATGAGCAAATAATTATATACAGCATATTTCAGAGGCAGATATGAGACACAAAAGCTGTCTGCTGAACATTAAATAATGCTGTGATTGAGTTTGTAATGGGTAACATGACTGAAACAGTGCAATATATTTACATTACCGCCTACTTTAACAAGACATGGTATTCTACTCATGTATATGCAATGTTATTTGTTGGTACCATTTATGTCAACAAGTTACCTTGTTGACTTAGCTGATACCTTTAACTATAAACTATGTATTTATCTCCACATTGTTCTCAAATCGGAATACATACAGGTAAAAAAGTATATTCATCAGTTACATTTATCAACATATTTTCTACTGCAGACTTAATGTCTCATAGTTGTCTGGCACAGCTAAGGAGAATTACAACAACAAAGTACAGATAATACATAATATGCAAATAATTTAATTATAATATTAAATCCCTGAGGAATTTGAACTTTCGTTGACCTCTTGACTGTACAGCTTCCAATTGCTTTGGTTGATGTATTTATTGAAATAAAACTGCAAGCATCCACAAAGCATTTCTATTTTTCTTTTTGGTCCATGATTGGCAATGAGTTTCAAAAAACAACTAAACAATAAGGTTCCTTTAGTAGAGTCACCATATACGCATCATTTTATTATGAATGAACATGAACAAAGACTTATGACACGAGGAGTGGGAAAATCGACATAATCTTAGCAGAGATATGCAGAGATAGAGATATGGCTTTTTTACAGTTGTTCAGCTTGGTTAAGCAGCCTTCCCCGTTGCCTTAATAACGCCACAGCTAGAATAAAATGTCATATTAACCTCCACACAATTAAGTGAAACACGTATTCTATTCGGCAGGACAGAACAAGGTTAAGCTAACACGGCACCGTACCGAGTTCATACGCACACGTGTGTCCAGGTGACTCCTCCGATGGCGGTGAGGATGGTAAGGGTGGGGTTGGCGTTACTGTACGTATGCCGTGCGCTCTTTAACCAGGAGCTTGTGTGGCCGCGCTTGGGTGTCGGTTGGGGCCCTTGATTCATGTGGGCATTACGCACGGCGGACGCTTATGCTGCATGCTCATTGCCACGCAGTCAGCCCCATTTGTTTGGAAATGGCTTTCCATACATCTTGTGTTGTTGTTCTCCTCTAGTCCCTATTTTCCTCTCTCCCTCTCTCTCTCCTACTCTCTCCCCATGTCTCTCTCCCTCTTTCCCTCTCTCTCTCTCTCTCTCTCTCCTACTCTCTCCCCATGTCTCTCTCCCTATATTCCTCCCTCTCTCTCTCCTACTCTCTCCCCAAGTCTCTCTCCCTATATTCCTCCCTCTCTCCCTCTCTCTCCCCATATTCCTCCCTCTCTCTCTCCTACTCTCTTCCCATGTCTCTCCCTCTCTCTCTCTCCCTATTCCCCCCCTCTCCTATTTCCCTCTCTCTCTCTCCCTATTTCCCCCCCCTCTCCTTCTCTATTTATATTTTCCCAGTCTCTCTCTCTCTCTCTGTCTCTAACCTCTGTTTCTCTCTCTCTCTCCTCATCCTCTTTCTCTCACTCTCTCTTTTCCTCCCCTTCTCCTAGTCTATCTATTTCTAATTCTAGACACGCATGCACGTGTGCACAGATGTGTGCGCGCGCACACACACACACACACACACACACACACACACACACACACAAACGCACGCACGGTTGGATAAACTGGAAGCAATAAAAGTTGATTATGCAGCTGTCTATACTGCAATAGTGGCACTGCTGACAGTGTTCACTCTCACACACACACACACACACACACACACACACACACACACACACACACACACACACACTGCAGACCTGGTGTGCACGTGGATGTCATGTATGCGCACACGTGTGAGTATGTATGTGTATGTGCGCGCGCCTGCGAGCGCGTCCACGTGCATTCGTGTGTGCATGCACGTGCGCGCACGTGCGTGCATGTGAGTGTGCGTGTGTGTGTGTGTACATGCGTGTCTGTGCATGTGAGTGTGCGTGCACGCTCATGCGGCGCATGTCAACGCGTGTCCGTGCGTGTGCATGTACGTGAGCGCGTCGTTCCAGAAGCAGCGGTGAAGGCAATGCGTGACACATTGGCGGCCGCATCACCTGTAGAGCACTACAGAACACGCTAGAGCAGCACAGGGAACGATTAGGTTCAAATAGCTTAATAGGACTTAAAGGTGCGGTAGGCGATTGTGAGCAAATACACTTCTGAGGGAGCACCCTACAGCATTGAAGGAAGAGGGGTATTCGTTTTGATCGAGTTATCAAATATCAACAATCTTTCTCCAGCATTGCTCCCTCCACCTTTAACAACATAGTAATAATTTATATATATATATATATTATGATACGGCATATTATGAAACAACAGCATATAATATGACAACAGAATGTTTAGCACAGAATAGAGGAAACTAGCAAAAAATAGCACAGAACCATCAGAGAAAAAAAGCAGAATAAAATAGCGCAAACAAAATGTTAGAAAAGAACAGAGTAGAACAGACATCACAGAAGATGGCAGACGATATTAGAAAACAACAGCATCGAATACATTAGTTCAAACTAGTATGGCGTACGATCATGTCAGGGTCAACCGCTTTCCCCCCAGTCTTGCCCGTGTGGGACCCGTGAAGTGCCAAGCTGATCTAAAAAGATCTTGGACTGAATAATAGAGAACTTTTTACTGTGCCCTTTGCATGTCTGGGTATACTGCATGCTGACTGTAAATGGTTATGTGTTAACCAAATAGGACTTATTTATAGCCCATCCCGGGCTAAGTGTACATTACATACATAAGCGTGACTTACAGATAAACACAACAGACAGATGAATTCCCGGGACGTTGTGTGCCACTTTTGCTGTTTGTGGACTAATAGAAAAGCAACACGCATTTGTTTGAGTAAGAACCCTATAGTGGAGTCATTTCGCATCTGCGTGCGTATAGCTTTTGGATAACATCTGCTTGCTAGCTAAACACGGCACGCATTAATACTAACACATGCTGTTATTGAAACACTGCTAGTGTACGGTGGCACAAATTGTCAATGGCAAGCGTTGGATCAAAACAAGACAAGTCTTACTCTCACTATAAACCTGCATGTTTTATGTGTAAGGCGAAGGTTTGGTCCATTCAGAGTGTTTATTACCATAGGATAGTGAACATGCAAAGATGATTTTATTTCAGTCAGGACCACTATAGTCAAAATAAGTATTTTATTTGCAAGATATTTATATTTGGAGGTATGGCTCTGTTCTGGGAGCTCCCTGCCCTTTCCATGCGCGTACAAGGAAAGCACTTTCCATGCGCGTACATGGAAAGCCCAAGGCAGGGAGGGCAGCAACAAGACCCCCCCCCCATAGGGTACAGAACAGAGCAAGCCTCAATGACAACACCAGGACATTAAGTAATCAAACACAGCTTTAAAGGGGGAGGTGGGAATGCACAAATGCTAGACTAGATTGGCCAATCCTATGCTTTGCCGTGATCATCTGAGCAGTCTGGTCACTGAGATCAGATGGGCAGTGAGCTGATTGTGATCATCTGACGATTGAGATTATGCGTTGCCGGGCGTGACTTCGTGGCCTGCCTGAACTGTCGCTATATGCTTGATTTATTTGTTTGTTGTGTTTTTATTTTTACTCAAAATCCATTTGTCTGGATTATCTGGATATCGTGCCTTTCGTACCATCTGAAACATATTTTAAACATATTCCTTATCATCTGTACACAATAAAAACATTAAAAAACAATCTACATTCAAAGCTGTATGTCCTCATGATGCCATCCCTTGTCAAACTGTTCAAAATGGTCACACACCTTCATGAATGAATGAATGGTCTCCCCCCACCCACCCCCACGGCTTATTTGTGTCCATACTGTTGTTGTTAGTCTGAACGGTTGGTATGGCTAGTTGTGTAGCTTTGGATATCTTATACTTTTAACTATTTGACTCGACTTTACTTAGTTTAAGTGATTCTAATGACTTTTCTTTTCTCTTTCCGCTATTCCAGGAGATCCACAGACCCCTGTGACACATTTATGAACACGCGCACACACACACACACACACATGCACGCGCACACACACACACACACAGGTCAAAATACTGGGCACATCCAAAGTATTGCACCATCTCTGGAGGTAAGGGCCTACATGGAGTGTGTGTGTGTGTGTGTGTGTGTGTGTGTGTGTGTGCGTGCACGCCTACTCTCTCCCCCAGCGAAGCGGATGGACGCAGCACGTCTCCCCTGCTTCCGTTTTCCCTCCGTGCGCACACAGCTGGAATATTCACGCTCCCGGCTGAGAGAGAGAGAGAGAGAGAGCGAGAGAGAGAGAGAGAGAGAGAGAGAGAGAGGTGGAATATAAAAATATGCAAATGCGATTGTTGAAGCGCAGGGGGAGCGCTTCTTTCGCAGCCCCTCACCTCGCCGACAAAAAGACTGAGAAGAGAGAGAGAGAGGGAGGGAGGGAGAGAGAGAAACAGAATGGAAATGGAGAGAGAGGGAGAACACGGGGGGGGCTCTGGGTCTAACCAGGTGTGTGCGTGAGTGTGTGTGTGTGTGTGTGGGTGTGTGTGTGTGTGTGCGTGCACGCACGCCTCTTTGTGCGCGCGCGCATCCAGGATATTAAAGTATTCCCAGAGGCTCCTATTGTCCGTCTCTATTGTGGCACCCATCTGTAAAAACAGAGAGAGAGAGAGAGAGAGAGGCAGAGAAACACATCAGGCCACAATTCTCGGCCTCAATTGTCTCGGAGAGAGAAAGACAGGCAGGAGAGTTAAAGTGTGTGTGTGTGTGTGTGTGTGTGAGACAGAGAGAGAGAGAGAGAGAGAGAGAGAGAGAGAGAGAGAGAGAGAGAG
>JAODUE010000012.1:802232-809732 GCA_027564755.1 Amblyopsis hoosieri
TGTTCCAATAAAGAGGATTCAATTCTAAAATGAGCTGGCTACACAGGTTGTCATTTTTCTGAAGGGGCGAGACAGGGCAGTGATAAGTAATATAATGTAACTAGTAACGTAACAAATTACTTTACATATTACTGGGTATTAAAAGTAATAGTATTACTTTTTGATAGAGTAGGTATCTAGTAACGTATTACTATTCCTGAGTAACTTGCCCAACACTGTTCAACAACATCAGCAGCGGCCTACAATGCTGAAGAAGAAGAAGAAAAAAAATAAATAAATAGAGATAATAACCGAAAAGCTGAGAATCTCTGAATCATCTTCCAGCCACTGTTGGGGTAGTTAGCGACGGCCCTAATCATCGGATAACCCAGTCGGAATATTACAGCAGCTTTTTCCCGGGGTTGAAAAGGATACTGCTGACAAATTCAATTAATTGAAAGTAGAGGGAGGCTTAATGGTGCATGGTAATGATTCATTTCATAAGTATTTCTGCCGTATGTTTTAATGAAAGCTTACACTGTCGCTGGTGGGCGAAGGGAGGGATGCCCGGGACCAATTACTGTACTGTCACCAGGGTGCGAGTGACATTAGGGTAGTCCCGCCCCTTCCTGAGAATGCCGGCGCTCACATAAGGCTGGTGCACTTTATACACAGTATACTGTACCTATACTGTGTGGGGCAGCCTTGGATCCACTGTGGACGCGCCACTCAATAACACAACTGAATATTTCAAGTATAGGGAAGGATTTAGTGTTGCGGAACTGTGTGTGTGCGCGTGCGTGGCGTGGTGGGGGAGTATCTGGGGGTCTCAGAGGGGGGCAGACGAAGGGGAGAGAGAGAGAGAGAGCGAGAGAGAAATATAGAGAAGAGGAGGGGTAGACTCATAGCGCCTCAAAGACCCGGGGGGGGGGGAGTAAATGGGGGCGCTGCAGGGTCAGTGACAAGTGACACACACACACACACACAATCAAGTGGGACGGGTGTGGCAGGGTGGAACAAGTGGTGAGTGAGGTGTGGAAGGGGGGAGGGGGGGGGAGGGATTGTGTTTTTCCCATGGTCCGCTACACCCCCGCCGCCCCCCTCCCCGTCAAGAGAGGACTCGGTTTCAGTCCACAGGGCCAGTGTGTTTTCAATGAGCTGATACAGACCCAGCAGTCTCACACAATGGATGGATTACCTTGGCCAAAATAGACCCCCCTCATCCCCAACCAACTACACACACGCACACACACACACACACACGCACACGCGAGCACACACGAGCACACACACACACACACACACACACACACACACACACACACACGCGCACTATCACCTCTTGTTCAGGCCTAAGCAAGCAAGACATTGCCACATTTACATGCAATGACATCCAGAACTGCTCCTTAATTCAAGCTCAAGTCTCCGGGAGAGAGAGAGCTACTCTGCACATACTGTGCTGTACGCAGCCCAGCAATGCCCGGCGTCAAATAAAAACAGTCCACGATGGTCTGTTTCCTGGTAATCAGGTCGTGGTCAGACGACCAGCACTGTTTCCTGCGTTCTTTGAGATGTTTACTACATGCACGCCAGCCTCGCGAGATCAGGATGGTTTCACGAGCTTCAGCTTCATTTTGCCGTGAGAATCAGTCTGGAAAGCCTTGGAATCATTTCGAATGTGTCCGAGTAGCAACTGAACTTCCCAATCAGCGTCGTGTTGTTAGCTATAAAAGGTTTAGGTGTGCCGACAGCGAAAACGACCAGATGGTTCATCCGATCAACTGACAAGTATTTTTTTGAAAGTACCTGCCATTCACAAACAGTTTCAATGGACTGCTTCCCAGATGGACTTGACAGGTTACATGCTTGCACACACACACACGATAATGTGGAAGGAGTCCAGTTAGACTGTTCCCAGGCCATATTTTTAATGTGATACTGGGAGTTGCGATTAAATGTGATACTGAATATGCTGGACTAGGTCATATTTATGTAAGTTTAACAACATTGACACAAGTAAATGTCAAATGACAATTTAATGACATAATAAATACATTAAGAAAGAAAGAAAGAATAAATAAATCAATCAATCAATCACACATCACTACTGTAACTTGTTAGCATGTGTGTTTTCACCTTGAATAAAACTATTAAGCATATCAGTTATTTCTAGTAATATGAAGTGAACAGAAAATTATTGCAACAAATAGATTTCTCTTGTGACAAGGTCTCTCTGCACTGGAACATTGTTGTGTTTAATTTAAGATTAATTTAAATAGTAAATTTATTATCAAAGATGAACATATTTATAAGTATTAATAATAAGCATGTGCAAAATGTTGGTGGGTGCTTATGAATACCTATAAATATCTCATCAAAACAACTTATTTGTCTGATTAGACTCCTCCGGCATGATATGGTATATACTGTACACATCTTGCTTTATTGGCAGATCCATGGCCGCCTGTGTCAGTTTTGCTGCATTTCAGAGGGCGGGGCCATTGACACCTTTTTTATGATTGATTCAGTACGATTGGTTCAGTTTAGGTAGTCAGCTAATGTCCGTCATACTGCATATAGCCTCCCAACCTTTCACACGGTATAGAAACTGACTCAACACTTTAAATTATAAATTTTTATTTGAGAATCAAATGCTGGAATGATACTTCTGGATGCGTATTGTCTGTATGTACTGAATATATACACCATGTTTTAAACCTGTTTATTTAAGGAAGGATGTGTTTGTTGTTGAATTCAAGACTCCATGTTGGATTGAGAATGGTTTTGCTCCATGCGTGCCATGGTAAACCGGACCAATCCGGACTAGACGTTCCGTCTCTGGAGGTGGGGGCGTCCTTAACTGTCTGGGGCTAATGGCTACGGATGGGCTCTAATGCACGGCCCCCCGCAATAAATCACGCGCACGGAGACGCGCTCCGACACTCAGCAGCTTGGCCGGACATTTGGTTCCATCACCCGCCCGGAGATTAATGAGCTCACACCCATTTACCTTGCTCCGCCATACACGCGCGCGCACACACATCCACACACGCTAGCCTACCCACTGCCTAACAAGAAATACACGTACACATCCACTGACACATGCTAACCCATAAACACACACGGATGTACAAAACCTCTACAAACACACACACACTTTCTCTCCCTCTCTCTCCCTCCCTCTCTCTCTCTCTCTCTCTCTCTCTCCGCTGTCAGCCCGGGCAAAATGAAAGTATGATGAATGGACACAGGTTTGTAAGTAATAACGTTAGCCAACGTAATTAATAGCTTCTGCGCGCTAGCAACAACATTAAGCTCCATCTCCATGTCTCTCCATCCCCGAGTTGGGGATAAACTTTCTCCTGCGCCTCCTCCACCCCTTGATCGTCTTCTACGTTATTAGAGAGAGAGAGAGATGGGCTGCGGTCAACAATCGCTCCACGGGCGGGCGCGCCGCAAAATGTTTAATTTTTGGCGAGGGGCGACGCACTCCGCAAAAAACCGAGCCTCCGCAGCGATCATTGTCGCCCGGGCTATTTGTACACTGTACCAATTAATCATCGCGGCGCGCGCACGGCAATTAAATTAGGCTGGGTCACACACCAGCAATAATGCCGCTTTAATTGGGCAGGCCAAGAGTTCTAATTCGGCTATCTGCGGATCGCTTGACGGGGGTAAACTCCACTCTCATCAGGGTTGTGTAGAAACACATGTGGAAGCAAGGAAGCAAGGAAGGAAGGAAGGAAGGAAGGGGACACAGACAGAAAGAAAGACAGACCAACAAAGAGTTTCTCTCTGGGCAGACAAGAGCTGAAGGAAGCAAACCGCTCTGCCTCGGGAAACAGAAACAGGAAAGAGCGCCTCCAATCACCTTAAAATAACAACCCCCCCCCCATCTCCCCCGACCACCGAAACCCTCCCCTTACCTGACCAGCAAAAACAAACACGCTGCACGCCACACGTCTGTAAAACAACACAAAAGAGACTGAACAAGAGAAAATCCTGTCTTTACCCAAAGAAGAAAAACATTTTAATTCCGTAAGAATTCATAGACAATAAAAAAATAATAAAGCCCAGGGGCAAAACAGGAGCTGCATTCGCAGCAATATGAATGTTGTTAAATCTATAACCAATTTCAGTTCTCTGTCTCTCTCTCTCTCTCTCTCTCTCTCTCTCTCTCTCTCTCTCTGTTATCTATGCAGCAGGTTGGGGGCTCTGCATAGGCCTGGTGTGTGTGTGTGTGTGTGTGTGTGAAGCTGATTAGAACAGTGATAGATGGTGGGCCAGATGACCTTAGCTTCCCGCTAAACACAAGGTTGGACATTTGTCTCCCCCGGTGCATTTGCATGCCTTCCACCTTGTTTATGGCCATTTGTCAATGGGCAAAAATACTTAAAGGTAGAGTCAGTGACTGCTGAGCAGTAGTTCAGCGAATAATAAGCGGACATTTCGTCTCACCCGCTAGCCTGTCCTTTTGTGTGCGTGCTGAAATTAATAATATGGTGTTTTTACACAGCCCAGGGTCTGTAAATGGGAACACAAACAAAGTGGTGCAGACCGCACCACGCAACACTACACTATCCCAGCCATGGCAAATGTGTTTCCAATGCGTGTTGGGAAGGGGGGGGACTTCTGATGGAGCACCATGTGGCATTGAAAGGAGAGGTGTTTTTGTTTGGATCGAGTTCAAACATCAACCAGCTTTCTCCAGAATGACACCTTTAACACTAGAACCGCCACGGGGGAAAATGTTACCCGTGGCGGTTTTTCAATTGTACATAACTCGGTTTAAATAATGTATTGAAGTCCTCACGTCTGTGACTCTTCCTAAAATGGAGTGGTGTTGCACTCCATATTGTTAAATATAGTTAAGATAAATACAGATTAAAAACACGGGCATTCATACCTATAACCACCACACCGGGTCAAATTTACCCGTTATCAAAATGCATTTATTTTCGCCAGGTTTCTTATTTTTGCGCAGCCGGCTTTTACACATTATATGTTGCTAGGCGACGGTACATAAGTGTGTGATCGAAATCTACATCATTCATAACAGTAGATTCTCACAGGGTCAGCTGGCCAAACACCACACACAATGCGTAACATTTGAAGAAACAGCTTTTATGTCTCTCTGATTTTGAAGTCAGCAAGTGTACACTGGCTGAAGCGTGCACAGCGTGTAGCGTTCGGAGCATCCTAGGATGTGACACTTGTCATAAGTTGAATGTGAGGGGTGTATACTGGGGAAATAACAGTGAGAGATGGAAAGTTTCTGGTTCGAGCAATAGTTCAATATATTTCTCATCTCAACGCTGTCGAGTAACCGATTTCGGGAGACCCTGGGCTTCCTTTCTACTTATGATAAAGAGGAGACGATGCGCGATGCTGGTCATGACGCGATCATGACTGAAGTGTTGGGGAGATTCATACAAAACTGCATTTTATGCTACAGACACTACTGGCGTGGATGAACAGCTGTTCCCGACTACAGCGAAGTGCTACTAGCATTAGCTTAAGTTAGCCGACATGCCTAGCAATCTTTGATCTTGGGATGCTTTCATGAATAGCCTATATTTGCGTGTTCTTTAAGACGGCCCTTTAAACCATAATTATAAAACTAGAGCACCAAAACACAGACAATTAAACAAACTCATTTTAGAAGACAATCAATACAATTCTAAGAGTACATATTGGAACTAGAAACACAGTATCTAGGCGCACGGGTACATTTTACCCGCTGGCGGTTTTTGGTATACAGAGATTCTTGGCGGGTTTTAGTGTTAAATAAAAATACAAATTAAATAAAAACAATGCAAATTTAAATAAAAGCAAGTTATGCCAATGCTCCTTCGCACAGAAAATTTCCCAGAATGCAACTCTCCTCATCTTTAACCTTTCCTAGTGAGAGGAATATTAACTCGAGGATGCAGCTGTGTAATTCAAGGGCTGCTGAAGTTTGAATTCATCCGCTTGGTGGAAATAAACATAGGAAGTGTTATGTGTGTGTTTTCCAATGTCGCATGAATATGCCTCGTCTAACATCTCAGAATCACCCACAAAGAAACCACACACAACCATGCAAATATATTAAACACACACACACACATACAGTAGTACATAACACAAAATACCCAACATTCATGCAGTATACACACACACACACACACACTCTCACACACACCCTGATGAATGGCCTGTCAGGCTGTTTGTTGATCAGTGTATTATTTATACTCATAAGTCTTTAATAATTCAGAAGAAGCAGTCTTGCCAAATTATTCCTTGAGTCCCCCCCCCCCTCCCCCAAATCAACTTGGTCTGGTCCCCTGTTCGGACACGCTCGGGAAGCAGTCCGCGTGACACCAACTCCCCTAAGAATACAGTATGGCGCGGACGTTTCTTTAAAAGCGCTGACGTACGAGTGGAGGGCGACGGCCGTAATCCGATAAGTCATTGAAGGCGGTTTGGCACGTCGCTGCTCATTACGTCTATATATCGGCACGTCTATATTGCTTACAGGCACCCTGATCTCCGCTATCCATTCCTTCACATGCAATAGGGAGACGCAATGGAACGCCATGTGTTTGTTGAGGGGCAAATCACTTTGGGTGCCCCCTTTCTCCCCGTGCAAAGATCTTCAAAGGACCCTGTATCATTCCGCTTTACAGCTGTCATTTTGGACAGGCTTTTCTACCTTGGAGCCCAACATTTTGTTTCATTCCGTTTGACTAAAAGACACGGTTGAGTCTCCGAGGAAAAATGTGTCGTGTCCATTCAGGTCCTGTAAAACTAGAGTTATAAGATACTACTTTTATTATTGATTTGAAGGTTTGTAACCGCAGAAAGAGTAACAGTCTCAAGTCAAGTAAATAATCAAGCAAATAGTCAATACAATAGTCAACAAATGCAGCAGGAACTCCCATCCAAACATGTTGGATGCTGCTTGTTATCAATCCACGGCAAAGGCCTCTGGTTTGTGGGCCCACGGTGAGTCCTATGACACGAGTGGAAACCAAATCTCTAAACTAAGTACAGGAGCTAATAGCCTGAAAGCTTCCATACTCTATACCAAGTAGGTATCACAGAGCAGAGACCACTGCATTGCCAACTGAAATGGAAAATATCTGCGTGGCAAAAGTGACTGGAATAATGATCTCCCTTCTTATCTACATCAAGTCTCTTTGCAACGTTGTTTGTATAAGACCATTTAAAGTCACAGTCATATACAGTTACATCTCTGTTAGAAGCACTGAATATGCCATTTTGGGGGAAAAAGACAAGTCTCTAGTTGCCTCCAGAATAGTCTATTAACGCAGCAATTACAGGATAGTAGACAGATTGGCCCTGCCTCATGTCACACAGGTTAAGCTGTCTCTGTATACATACAATAAAAGATTAGCTCCTTTACTGCACCGACATGACTTTGGTTCCTGTAGCCTATGACCAACAAACACACGCGCGCACACACACACTCACACAAACAGACATATCTCTCACACACACACACACGTAGGTGACATA
>JAODUE010000012.1:815523-825959 GCA_027564755.1 Amblyopsis hoosieri
ATTTTTTCTCCTCGGGTGGTTTTTTTGTTTTTGTTTTTTTTGTTTTTGGGTTGGGGGGTGTGTGGTGGTGTGTGTGTGTGTGTGTGTGTGTGTGTGTGTGTGTGTGTGTGTGTGTGATGGGGGGGGGTGGTCAGGGTGGCAAAAGGGAATAATGCGATATTCCCCATTTTTCTCCCCTACTCAGAGTTCCAATTTATTGAAGTAACAGAGCATAAAATGCACTGACAGCTGTAGTCGCGCTTTATTTGGAATTAGTGTATACATGCTACAGCCCCGGCCGAGACGCGCCGGGCTTCATTGTATTTCCTGTAATTGCTGAAGCCTGGTAGAAAGAAGGGGCATCGGCAGTCGAGCAATTACAAGCTAACGATGACAGGGTGTACTTTTAACATCAGAGCCCATTTGAAGCAGGGGGATTGGGGGAGGGGGGGGGGGGGGATCGCCATGGCGGCAGGTCCGCCAAAGCCTCGTGTCGGGAGATAGCAGGTGTTAAACAATGACAAAAATGCTAATGACTTTTTTTTATTGGTCGAAGCGCTCGCCCGTCAACGCTGCCATCGTCTTGGCGATCGCCGTCGCCGAACACTTTCGGCAGCCTAAATGCCCCCGACAAACGCGGAACTCTTTGGCATTTTTGCGTGCATTTCTAAGTCTCCAGCTTCTTCACTTAAATGAGTCGGGTTCACTTACTCTCCGTGTATTGAGGGAGCACAAGGCTGATTCACCACGCCACCCATTCATAGAGGCAGTTATTTTAGTTTTTATAACACGATGTCTATGTGCAACACTTCCCAGAATACCAGCCCACCTGGACTCTCACAACTACATACAACTTCAAGTTACTTGAAGGTACTGTGTGGGCCAAACTCCAACCATAAAACAGCCGATTACAGCTTTAACTGCCAAACTAATTTCCTTTATAGAATGCTGTCCAAGTAAAAACAGTACCAGGGCTCACGCCCTCAAAGTGTAGGCCAAACAACACTCAGCAACAGACACACACACACACAGATACACATCTAACTTGTACATTGGTCTCACTCACACACACAAGGCTTCACAGAGCAGGCGACCAATAGCAGCGCAGGCCTAGGGCTTCATTCAGAGCCTTAAGTGAAGTGCAAGCAGGTGTGTTGAGTTGAGAGAATATGTCTTGTAGGAGCACTAGTAACATGGCCGTATGGAAGTCGGGTTGCAAGAACAAAAGCAAATGCCCCCCCTTCCCCAACACACACACACAAGACCCCCCCCCAAGAGTCCAAAACACCTTTTTTCCATTTATTGAGATATTAGGGGAATCTGAGATGGGAGGAGCTGCCGGTCTGCAGATGTACGAGAGGTTTTCGGCTCTCGCTCTGCAACGTGCTCCCCACCCCCCCGAAGCTCCCTGGACGCTCATTTACGGCTGACTTGGCGCGACGTTCTCGCAGCGGCGGGTGAAACCCGACAAAGCGCCCGGTGAGAAGCGCCCAGGGCGCTGGGAAGAAAAGCAGCGGGACACATGGTGTTTGAACCGGCCCCGGCCAACGTGACGCGCAGGTGTACCGCCCCGAGCCTCTGCCGACTGCTCCGCGAATTGATGTCAAGTGAGAACGACTCAGCGGCTGGGGCCCGAAACGCAGTCCAGACCGCATGAAATATGTATCGAGGTGTGTTCCAGCAGCTCGAGGTTGAGGTATTCTTTGAAGCCCCCCTGTTTTCATTCTGTGATTGATTCATGTTGACTTGCGCTTTGGAACCAATTAAATCGCCTCTTAACAAGCAAACGCGCTTGTCAGGCAGTCGAGCCAGAACCACCCAAATAATTAGCTCAGGATAAAGACAATGCGCAGAACTGAAGGCTGGCGATTTGTAGAAGTCGTGCTTTACACAGCTTCGTGTGTGGTTAATGCTTTGTCCGCAGGAGCGGGAACCTTAACAGTGTCGTTGGATGGCGATGACGCGTGCTTTCTCTAAAGAACATGAGCCGCCAGCCCTTGGGATCGTCACGACGCCAAGACATGGAAGCACTTAGGATGTAAAATGTGCCCGGGCTGCAGTGTAAACACTTGTCTTCCATCACATTACATTTTCCATCATATATATTTATTTATTTTTTTATTTATTTTTGTTTTTTCGACGAGAGGCTCTCGTCTCACACTCGCCGTTTCAATTTGCAAACGACGCCGCTCCGAACTGCGCGTTCATTTGCCGCTGTTATTGCTTTTGTCGTGTCGGATAAATTGATGACATGACATAACTTGTTTGTCGGCTTGTGGCGCCGGCTGCCTGATTATGAGGTCAAGTGCATTAACAAATGACAAAGTGGGAGACGGGAGAGGGGGCCCCACCCTGTCCTCCGAATGGATGCCTGTGCTTTCCTTTACAGGAATTACGGCTATTACTCTGGCCCCCGGAGATTCTGCACAAGTCCCATCATCTCCCAGATCGACTTTTATGTTATTCTTTTTTTTTTTTTTTTGTAAAATGGCTACCGGCAAGAAGGAGATGATGAAAAATAAGGGAGAACTGCAAGGTGTTCTATCTTAATCCCCCCCTCAAAACTCATTATGCCACCGAAGAAAAATCATAACGTGAACTATGACCAACAAGATTCTTTTTAAATAAATTGTTTTTAAATGTACTTCCGAGAAGATATTTTCATTGTCCAATTACATTTTTCGCACACACACACACACACACACACACACACACACCTACACACACACACACACACACACACAGTAAATAACTTGTGATTGCTACAGTACTAGGTTACCTAAAGTGGTCGTAGTGGTCGACGGCCAGGCAAAAGGCCCTGGGTTCGATCCATTCTTCATACCTTACAAATACGTACTGAGGTGACAGCATTTACTAGATATACAGTATTTATATTAAGTAGATAAAGGCCCTATACATAACGTACTGTAAATAGATCTCATCCTATAGCACCAATGTACTACACAATGAGATATATGAGATGAGTATGGATTCAGTCTTTAATAATGAAGGAAAATGAGTCTGCTTGCAATTTAAAATGCTTCTCTAATGTCGCTTCTCCACCTCTGTGCCGTTATGGTCGCGGGTTCACATCCAATGGTTGAACTTTCACCCAAAACACACGTACACTCAGCTTAAAGTCTTAAGTTTTGCATCCATAACCACTTACTTCTCCGGTGCCAGATGTAGCCCAAAAACCCTAGAAGGTCAAGATGATTATCGACGAGTTCCACAAAAACCTCAATTCCACGCCTATGGGCTTCATGAATTCCTCATAACGGCGAGATGCTGGGATGGCTCGTCAGGGATTTCCAAGGACAGAAGAGGAGGCCCCTGCCAAGGTCACAGGGGTTCATAAGGTTGCTAGGCTACAACCTGGAGCGGCAAACTCATTATTGTGACCCGAGTAAAAGAGCAACATGCGTTTTCTGTTTCAGGCTGTGTTGTTTCACAGTTTTCTTATTGGACTTCGGGTTAGCTACACTAAATTAGCCTTCCATAAGTATTTTAATGGATATCGTTGCTAGCCTAACAGCATGCTATCTAAACACAGCGGGAACGGACATGATCTGGCGGAGAAGAGGAACCTTTGACCTCTCTAGACCTGTCAGGTGTCAGCGTTTTCAGATTGTCTAATGCATCCTCGTTCTAAGAACGAGTTACTGTGGCTTAACGGCTTCACTTCCAAGTTGTACACCGTGGAGGTAATCAAACCAGAAGTATCTGCATAAAAGCGGACCTTTAAGCATGCTATTAGCACTCTACAGAGCACTTAATGGCCGTGTTGCAGCAGGAGATGCAGTTTCGTCAGGGCGCGAGCGTATCACCGGCACTCGTGGGACGCGACGCAATACATCCAAAGAATCCCCTATAATGTATTATCACAAAGTCAGACAGGGGAATCTTCAAACCCGACGCCTGTCACAGCAGGGGAAAACCAGCTGACAAGACAGCATTAAGCATCCCCAGCCAGCAACGCAGCCCCGTAGTGGCGGGAGTCACTTTGAGAAGGGAGGTAGAAGAAAAAAGAAAGCGTTGCCGTTCACCCTTTTAACAATCCTGCGGGGACAAGTCAACCCTGCGCTCCTATCTCAGATGGTACAACCTGCACACCTAGAATTACAATGGGGGGCACATCAAGGAGCGGCCAATCCTGACTGACAAGCACACACCCCCCCCCCCCCTTCCTCCCCTTCCTCCCCCGCACCCCCACAGCTACGGCTCCCCCTTCATTTACAATTTACATGGGCTTGGGTTTGTGGTGGCTGGTGGGGAGAGAGGAGATAATCAGAGCTCCCCGACCAAGGTGCAGTGGCAACCCCCAGCCCCCCCCCCAGCCCCCCCGCCACCAAACTACTGTAATATCACCCTTTAAGGGGAAGAGGGCCCGTGTTCTTGCAGAAATCCTCTTAGCAGTGAGCTGAGGAAGAATCTGAGGATATGTCGCCTCGTGGGACGAGGGTATTGGTGGGGAAGGAATGGTGGGTTGGGGGGGGGGGGGGGGTGGTGGGGTATTCCGGTGTGATCAGGCGCTCATCTCTGTGGGGACTGACCTCCCCCTCCTCCTTAATGACACCTCCCATTAATACAGCTTTAATTACACAAAGTCAACCTGCTCCTCCTTCAAACCCCCATCTCTGTCTCTGCAGGGGACCACTCCTTGCCTCCTCTCCATTAAGGAGAGAGAGAGAGAGAGAGAGAGAGAGAGGTCTAGTGCTTCTCCGCACATGCAGCATGGAGTGCGATGCCATTTTCAGCCTCCCAATGTCTTTTCACAGATTCTCGCGTGTGACACATTTATGGTCTGCGAGACTCAATTAATTTGCGTATATACACGCGCGATCCTGTGTGTGTGTTTGCGCCCGTTAGGGACACAGTGTCGTGAATGTATTTTACAAGCCGACGCGACTGGACTTGCCAGGGCTTTTCTGACACGCCTGCTGGGGGAAGTTTTACGCTTTGGGGTACACGGGCCTCCAGTCGACCGGGTATATATTTTTGTGAGTCGCTCTCTTGCGCTAACTACCCATTGATGTCTGGGCTGTTGGAAAGGACCTGAACAGGTAGACATTGTCCCCTCATTGCTAATCCTACGTATTGTAATGGTATGTTCGGTATACATTCTACGACACAAAACAAAATAAATGTTTCGCTCTCAAGGCCACAGCTGCCCCAAAATGGCTGCGTGCGCCAGCGTAACTGTTGGCAACGGCTCTCAGTCTCCCCCACTTCCCCATCCGGAACATTCCGCGACGGGCCTCCTTTATAGCTCGGAGCCCGGACGTTCCCCTGGCGACCAAATGTTATCAGCCCATTACAGCAAGGCACCCTCCTTTATGATTTATGCTTCCTAGGATAATAAAGTACAGTATCGGTAACATGTGTAAAGTGATCCCCAAGCGGCAACCTCTGTCTCCTTGATTAATGCCGATTTAATTAAGCGCCACACTAATTAAGCGATAAATAATTACAAGGTGTGCATTTATGCAAAGATAATAGCACACCTTGGGTGAAGCCAGGCCTGGGAGAACGCGTCCAATCAGATTGTGCCTTTGGACAAACAATAGATTGAGATTAGGTGCGTCTGGTGGAAATGGTTGACCATTGTTGTGAGGCGTATTAACGAGCTCGCGATAATAATCACAATTATTGCATGCCTTGATATATTGAAAAAGATATTTTATAGACTAATAATCACTACACTTAACCGAAATGGGTGAAAGGAAAGCTAGCTCATTGCAGCTCATTGTTCTTTTGCTATTGTGTTGTAAAGGTAAAGGTGCTTTATTGTCACATACACATACATGTAGCGAAATGTGTTCTCTCCATTTAACCCGTCCCTCAAGTGCAGCGCCCGGGGACCAACTCCAGATATTTGCCAGTGTCTCTGGTGAATGGCATTGACAGGAGAGTGAACCTGACATGTTTTTTTGGTTGTGGAGCATGCGTGCAGGTTCGAATGAAACGTGTCTCGTTGATGTCAACATCTCGGTGTACAGTAACCTACAGTGGTGACACCAGCACACGCAATAAGCAGAGCACCTATGACTTCAACTCCGTACCAAAAGCTTGAGGCGTGCCTGCGGGTCAATAGACGCATCGATATTTCACAGATTAAGTTGCCGTCCTCGACGCAGGGACATCCAAGGGGCCCATTAATCACACCGCATCTTACTGTCCCGCCACGCACAACCCAGGGACCCCCAATTTTCTCCGGGTTGGCGTCAGCAAGCCCCTTCATGGAGCCGAGGTAGTAGCTACCTCCGGTCACACGCCTATTTGCTGTAAATATGCTTTACCCAACCCCCGCCCCCGAAACGTCAAGCATCTCCACGCAGCGACTCCTGATGCGTGTATAAGAGGAGTGTTATTTACACTGATTAATGGTTCCCAAGCTTTGGCAGGGTGTAAGCCGCTTGCATTCAGACAGCGCTGACAAATAAATCTATCAATCATACGTGGGCTTTTCTAATCCCCGAGCCATCAGGCAGAGTTGCAACCTAAACACTTTGTCACCGAGTGAACCACCGCCAACACACGCACGCACGCGGTGTGAAGTTAACGCAGCACTTTAGAAGGATACATCACAGCCAGGTTCTAATGTATAGGGGGGGTACTCACTTTGAGAAATGTATACTTAATAAGATTTTAAACCATGTTTCATTTGACACTCGACTACATTTTGATGTATGCGATTTGGTATTTGGTGAAGTGCCTCACAATAGACTCACTAGCCATAAATTATATGGTTTATCCCAAACATGCCACGAACCAGTCATAAAACCACTATCCCTGGCAGAATTGGCTCTAATGATTCAGCTGAAAAAGGCAGCTACAGCCATGGTTGACCATCTACATTCAGGGCAGTTACTGTAAAAGGCCTGACATAATATAGTTTGTACTCACACATTATACTTTTAGACAATACATTCACATTACAGGCCCTATCACTGTAAGTGAGTCAAAACCCCGCATTGGCATAAATCACTATACAGCTCTATTTAAAACATGGCGTGCTTTGTCACTGTATCAAAGCGGCGTAGAGGTGTGAGACACAATAACAAGTAGAGACATCAATCGGCGTCCGTGGTCCTCGCGGGCCCCGTCGTCTGCGGTGCAAGAAAAGGCACGGCTGCCTGTTGTGAGCAGGGCCCCCAGTCGCTCCCCGCCATCTGTGACTAAAAACAAAGGCTGGGATCACACTGAAGACGTAATGCAACTGTGGCACTTCCCATAATCTGCTCAGAGGTCTGTGCGGTTACGGCGGTGCATGGCGAATTCAATAAAACATAGAGCAGCCATTTAATTAAACATTTGGCAGCAAAAAAATTCAATTAGGCAATAATAACTGTTTTTTTTTTTTTCGTTTGTTTTTTTCCCCTGGAGATGGCTAATACGTGTGATAGGAATAGGAACTAGGAATATGATAGGAACTTCCATAACCAGTGTCAATTCCAATTAGTTGGAGTTATTCATATTAAAAAGGCTGGTTTCAGAGATTAAGTAATTGCTGGTGTTTTGGTTTTTTTCAGGGCTCTCAGGTGGAGTGAGGCCATGTTGTCTCCCTGAACGCTGATTCATAGATGCCGCCTAGCGGACGCTTGTAGCCGCAGCCTGTCATGCCTTTACGTCCCACCTGGACGTCCCACTAAGTAATGCTAAGGGAAAACGAATAAGATTATGCGCGCGCGTGTGTGTGTGTGTGTGTGTGTGGGGGGGGGAAGCGATGATTACCTTTAATCACTAACGCTGCCTCTAGTGGCGGGCGCCGTATTATCCCACACCTTCATGCCTTATAAAAATATCTATCACACACCGCAGCGGCGGCGGGGGGGAGAACCGGCGGCGGTGGCGAGCGCGGAATGCCAATGCCCTCATTACTTGTCATAGCACATTGTAACTGGAAATTGCTTCTTTCAGGTTTTGTTTGCTCAGCCAATTACAATAAACTCTCGTCTTGACACGTTGTTTGCACAGATGTAGCGCATTAATAAACATGAGCTCTAATCTGAATTATTGAACTGCTCGCCCGTAATTCGGGCTTTTGGAAGGGGGGGGGGGCTGACGAATGGGTGGGGTGAGAGAGGGGAGAGGGTCGGACGCCCCAGTGATCCCCGGGACGGAGCCGGGCCTCATCACCGGAAGATTCCTCCAACTAAACGGGAGAAACGGAGGTCCGCGGCCCGCCAGGTAATCCCAAACTCGCCGATGGTGCCAGCAACCCTTGTGGCATGCGCCAAAACACACAGGCCCGCGGACAAGCCCGGGATTTGATTATAGGACAGCAGTAACAACAGAAGGCAGATGGTAATTATACATTGTAAACTACGGGAGGAAGTGCAGGGTTCTATCTCTAAGTCAACTGCCAAATTCCCTGACGAAAACAAAAAAAATCTGAATTTCCATTACCTACTGCAGTGGTTCTCAAACTGAACCCCTGACCTACTGTATATTGGACAGAAAAACATGCCAGTCTCACTAGAATATGTCTGTGTAAAAGGGACAGATAACGTGGCAAATATTAACAAACTGAAAATGAATGTAATGTTTTGCAAATATACTACGCACATAAACATATTGGCTAAAAAGGGTTTGTAAGGGGGATGGGGGGGGGGGGGTTATCTTTATGTGGGGGTCTGGAGGTCTTTCCCCCAGAAAGTTATGAGCTTCAAACACATAAATTAATCAATTAATGGTGGAAATGTAAAGGAAAACACAAAATCCAGGCACCGGCTAATAACGCAGTAAGGTTCTCAGGCATGCTACAAATTAAATTCCATGATTTGACCCAAAAAATGATCAAATCCCCTGACTTTCCATGTATGGAATAGCCTTTTTTATATTCCATGATATATTCCAGAAATTCCATGACCAGTGAAAACCCTGACAATATTATTATTATTATTATTATTAATAATCTAAATGATAATACTAGAGTGGTGTGAGATATATAAGCTGTCCGACTTCGGAAAGAGACCCTCGAGTCTTTGAGTCTTCAAGCTCAAAGGTCTTATACCGTGTTGTATATCACATGGTACATGAATACCTCCACGAGGCGGTGTTGAAGCGCACTTATATTCTACGGGAGAAGCTTATTCACTATGCAGGACCGCACACCAATTACGAACATCTCCCGTCCCGTGTACTGCACACGCACACACACACACGCGCGGTAGTACACAGTGCACGAGAACACACACATTGGCAATGTAGCCTTTTTTATATTCTGCCCCAACCCCAAATAAGAAATAAGAGGCTTGTCCCTTTTTCTTTTGTATCAAAGTTCCCCACTGAAAAACACCAGGGAGCCAGCTTCCCGGGCCGCAGTCAGAATGAGCAGAGGAATGCAGGAATAGCATTTCCCCCCCATATTATATCTTAAGATATAGATACAGTATATATATATATATACTGTATCTATATATATATATCTATCTATCTTAAGATGTTCAAAAGGGAGGCACGGCCTGGCTATTCCACAGAATCAAAAAGACTGAGCGGACTTTGATCACCTGAATTTTCATTCAACGCAAAATTACCCACGCCGGGGTCGAGGGAGGGAGATGGGAGGCTTATTATACTGTACACAGAGACAGACAGTGGAATGAAAGAGGTCCTTTGTCACGTCTTTGATTACAGCAAGGCATTGTGACTGTTGAACGGGCTACGGTTGGATGGGGAGGGGAGGGGGGGAGGGGGGGGTGAGAGTAGAGAGACGAAAAGCTACGTCCCGATTCCGAGACGTCTGAGTTCCTTCACGTCACAGGGCAAATCTACAGTGAGCGTTTAAGGCCATCTATGACATCATAAGTGTTAAATGCATGACTGTAATGTGTCGTGTCGCTCGGTGGGGGCAGACTACACTCCAAGCAGAGTTAGGGTGTTGGGCTTCTGGTAAACTGAGCTCTTTTGTACCATTTGAGGCCGTAGAATGAGGATGTATTATATCAGAAGACCTAGCAGTTTATGCGTTCAGCCCTGACAACCTCCCTCGTGATAAATATTTACAAATAACGTTAGCCGTCGGCCAGTCACAGGTTGTTAAAAGCTAAGTTTACTGTGTGTGTGTGTGTGTGTGTGTGTGTGTGTGTGTGTGTGCGTGCGTGCGTGCGTGAGTGCGTGCGCGCCTGCGTGTGCCACATTAGCATATCGCTGTTTACTCCAGAAGTTACTGTGAAGCGCCCGTTTCTCCTTGGGGAACGCTGCTTGGCAAACACCTCCGAAGAATAAACAAGGCGAGCGGCGACAATATGCTAATAGGACAATTCATTATTCCTCCCCAACAAGCCCCGCCTCGCCGAGACACCCCAAGATCTCAGACATCTCCATCGCATTTAGCATCCCCCCCCCCCCACCCACACCCACACACACACACACACACACACACACACACACACACCCCCCCGCCGCGCCCCTGCAGCGACCACGAGAGTGCCGCCCCGCCCCACCGGCGGCGG
>JAODUE010000012.1:841792-861401 GCA_027564755.1 Amblyopsis hoosieri
CACTGAAAATTAAAAAAATTGCAGCTTTTTTATGTGGTGCACTCCACCACTCTCACTCTCTCACTATCCCTCACACACTCCCTCCCCCCCCCCCCCCCCCCCCATCTGTATCTGCAAACCTTATGGGGAAACATCCCTTTCTGCTTAGGAAGATGCAGAGGGACACACCCATTCCTCTTTACATCCTGCAGCAGAGAGATGTGTGGTTCACTTTATCATGTCAGTAGAGCTACATTGCATCGACGTGACACAATATCACATGAGCGTAATGTAATTCAAACAGAGATGGAGAACAAATTATGAAAAGATATACATAATCCGAATATCATCATCATCCATTGTACAAATGTGGGCATTTTCTTGTTTCTGTTTTTGTGGGTGTGTGAAAGCGTGACTTGTGCTGATGCATCATTATGGTGAGAGGAGGAGGAACAAGAGTGATGCATGATAGGAGATGTGGATTAGAAAACTCTTAACTCAGCAGGAAAACTAGGTTTATTTTTTATTTTTTTAGGAGTCTAGTTTCTGTTTTGTGTGTGTTTTTGTGTGTGTGTTAACGCACACTTACAGTACTGAGTGTGTGTGTGTGTGTGTGTGTGTGTGTTATCCTCCCACATGCACTCTGTACACGTGCATCCACTTGGCACTTGGGTTGAAGCAATACAGTGAGAACGATTTTATGGAAATGAGGTCCATTAATCAACCGGTCTAAAGCACGGATTTCCTGCATTGCTTATTGAGTACAGCCTTGATGGACGCTTCCTTTTTCTTTTTTCACACTGTGATTGATGCTCGTCGATGGCTGTTTGCTCAGCTCTTCTGAAACGTTACATAACAGAGAGGACCTTAGAGGCAAGACTGTAGGCTATGCCTCTCAATTCATCAATCTACAAACAGTGACTGAATGTCATCAAAGGCATTGGAAGTGCAATTGATCAAATATTTCACAGTAAATCCTTGACAGAATATATATATATAGTATACAAATATACAACTGTACACACACATGCTATGTGGAAATAGGCTACATACACACACAAACACACATGCAGTGCTGGATTATACTGCACTCATCGACTTGTATGTACTTGTGTGTATGTTTGGTTTTATGCATGTTTCAGTGTGTGTTTGTGTGTGTCTGCTGATACATGTATGTTTCTGTGAGTGTGGGGGCGGGGGGTGAGTGTTTGTGTGTGTGTGTGTGTGTGTGTGTGTGTGCTCAGCTGCACTTATCACTTTGGATTAGATTTCTCATCCGTTATAATGCAGCCCACATGCTGCTAGAGACTATGCCACAAGCAGGGGGAGTATTTTCTCCTTCTGTACTCTGCCAGTTGGGGTCTGGCACCACCGGAAGATCAGCCACCCCCCCTCCCCACTTTGAGGCCAGGATGCTATTGGGCGTTTAAATGTTCTGCACATTCTATCATCTGCATTAATATTATATAGAATATGTACATCTAACATTCTCTGTAGACAGACTCTGCTCTCCCAATAATAGAAACTTTCTTATTTAAGATAAGATGTGATAAGATAAGACATTTGGGGGAAGGGTAAATTAACCAAAATAAATATAGCACAATTGTAGGGATACACCGATATATAGGCCGTACATCAGTATCGGCTGATATTCAACTTGTTGACTCCACTCTAGTCTGCAAATACAGTAAGATGACATTCACCGATGTTATTGGCCAGTGTTTGTCTGTTGTGTATATTTTGACTTGGTTATTTGCGGTCAACAGTGGCCTACCCAGCTGCAGATATGGAGAAGATCCAAAAGTGGTACTATGATACTAACAGCCACTGGCTGGACACAACATTGGCATGGCGTAAGAGGGCAAGGAGCACTGTGCACATGTGGTTTGCATCCCTGAAAAATTAGATATAGAAAAATTCAACCCTATCTAATCACTTTGGATAGAAGCTAAATTACCTAATTGTAACTTGTAACTCTTTTCTTCCCAAAATACATTAATATTATGTATTGAGTGGAGTGCAAGAGATACATGTTATTGGAAATGTGTGAAATGTCACTTTTCAGAGTCGATATCTCTGTTAAATACAAACCTGAAGAACTATAACTCAAATTGTCACTCGGAAGTCCAGAAGGAAGTGTATTAATTAAGGATGGTGTCTGGAAAGAAATTATTCAGGCTACTAGGAACGTTGTTGGATGATTGAATGATATATTGATGTGGTAGTAGACATGATGACTGATGTAACTATTCTGATATAATATTGGTTGCTTACAATTGCTGGTGTATGACCTGTCCAACTAACAAATGTCAAAATGACAAATGTACTACATGTAAGTCGCTTTGGATAAAAGCGTCTGCCAAATGCCATAAATGGAAATGGAAATGTAAGGCCACACGTTTAGACAGCAATTTAAAATCATTGAGTAAATGTATTGGTCGATAAGAGCAACAGCATAAAGGACTTTTGACGATGCTTTAAATTTCCCGAACCATGTATTAATTAATTTGATTGATATCCTACGACGGGCTCTTGAGAGGCTTACAAGGAGACATTCTCAAGCAGCCTACCTACCTGGTAGGCCAGAATCGAATTCAATGTTTTGTGTTACATTCTAAGCATAGATACAGGCATGACAGAACGACTGCTAATTGAAAAACCTGAAAGATTCCTATTGAAGATAGGACACGCAGGATATATTTTTCTGTAATACCTGGTGTCTGGTTTCTACTTAACAGAGCACTTATTTAACAAGAAGTCAAGGCCAATATAGAATATAAATTATATTTTAAGGATCCCCTGCAAATGTCATGTCTGTACGGAACTACTTAATTGCATGTCACCATACGTTTGGTAGTATAAGCAAGGAGGTGAAATGTTAGGGCATAAGGGTAATGTTAAACCTTATTATAACGAGTATCTGAATTAGACTCAAGACCTCTCTACTTGAAGATTGACATGAAGCTCTGTCTCCACTCAATCTTATATTTTCCTTACCTCTTCCCCATTGTGCTCGCATTCCTCCACCCTGTAATTCTTCATTTTTAGTTCATCATTTATAATCAATGAAGTCGCTCGTAGCAGATGCTGTAGATTAAATCAATTCTGCTTCCTCTGTGAGTGTGTTTGGCATCATGTTCGGCATTAGATGACGAGAGTTAGAGGTGGTTGTGAAGGCTGTATGAGGAAAGACCGAGACATGAGGCTCCATTATAACATTGTTGCTCTCTGTGGGGAAACGTTGCTTAGCAGCGTTTGTTTACGGTTCTGGGAAGTTGATAGTCCTTGCAAATCACACAAGGCTCGGGGGAGCAGATCGTCAGACAGTCCCGATATTTTATTACGACTGCCGTCTGCGCTCACGGCCATTTTGGCAGAAGTGTCTCGCTCTCTCCTTCCCTCCCTCTTCCTCTATCGAGCCAAAAGGGAATTAATTAACTTAATTTGTGTAGGCATATGTGTAGTTTGTCTGTGTATGATGTTGTGTGTGTGTGTGTGTGTGTGTGTGTGTGTGTGTGTGTGTGTGTGTGTTCGTCAGTGTAGCCTGTGTGTGTGCACGTGTGCTTGCATCATCTTTTTTTGCACTGCTGGCAAGTATTTTGATCGTAGACTTATCGTAGAGTATTTAAATGAATCTTTATATCTGGGAAAGATTTTCCTTTGGAAACATTATCTTTAAGGAGAGCATTTACCCTACCTCAACCATTCTCTCTATAATGAAGATATATGTCTCACTTGCAGTCTTTCTTTCTATCTAATCTTACTGTCTAATAAGGCAAGTAAACACTGAGAAAAGGAGAGTGAGACAGAGAGTGTTCTTTTGTGTGAAATATCACATTAAAGTCCATTAGAGAGCAGTTCTAAATAAGCTAGAAGGCCACTAATGTCCTCTGCTGCCTACGCTGTCATATATTAGACTTAGCTTATAATGGAGAGGAAAGGCGGACATTATGAATGAAGTATGATAGATAGATGAGTGCTAAAGCATGGTGAGTTAAAGGAAGGAAAAGGGTACATTTTTTAATAAGGCTGTATCATTCACCCTATGAAATGAAGGGAGAGGTGTTTATGTTTCAATGGAGTTCAAATATCAACAAACTTGCGCAAGTATCCCTGACTCCACCTTTAAAGGACAATTAGGTGCACTCACGGAACATAGTTTGAGCCAATGCGATCTTATGTTCATTTTCATAGTGGCTTAGGAAGCCTAACAACAATACTAACAAATAAATATAATATGCAACATATGTAATCATATGATGCAGATTTAAATTGACAACTTACAATACAATATTTTATTTTGAATAGAATATTTATTTTGATGAGCACCTCACCTCACCTCGTCTCCTCTCCTTTCCGCAGCTGTCAGCAGTGTCACTGATGGTTCTCTCCATAAGTGTTTGTATCTTATGCTTCCCTTCTTCGTATGTATTATTCATGAATCTCTCTGCTTGTGTGTGTGTGTGTGTGCCACTAGTCTCTGCAGTAACCCCATTTACAGTATTAGAATATAAATGAGCCACATGAATATTGTGCCTAGAAAGGCATGGTTTCAAAATATATAAACATTTAAGCATTAGTAGATTTAACTCTGTTTTAATTTTGGAATAAGAATTCTGTAGAACCACTAGCTGGTTTACTCATACAGTATTTTATAATATATGTTTGTTAGGCAGACAAGCATTCATAGAGTTATAAAAAGGCGCAAAGAAAAAGATGTCTGCTTGTACATTAGAAATTAGTATAATTGTTGATCTGTTGATACGGCACATTACCAAGTGACATGAGCCATATGCAGAACCTGGTAAGAGTAAAACCATTTACACAAGGTTGCTTCAAGCTAAAAATGTAAACCTATAGCCCCTTGTTCAGATGTAGATTTATTCACCCAAATATATTTTGTGTGTACAACAAAATATAAATGTAACAGGCTTGTGGGATTCAGGTTTAGACTGCAATGGTTTAAAGTGGACTCTTAGAGTAAATGTCACTGTTCTGAGCTACTGAGAGGTGAGAGGATGAATGTGGAAAGCTGCTGAGAATTGATAGATGTAATTCTTTCTTTATTATTAGTGGTTGCTTTTCCTAAACCCTGCCAAAGTTTAAATTGAGACTGCATAAGAAGATGTGTCCTATAAATACTTCCCACACATACAGTTTTCTTGGGCCAATCAAATTTGTACACCTCAGGCCTCATTAGAAAGACTTGCCATCAATTTTGATCATAACTATGATTTACACAAAAACATATTACCTTACAGTACCTTACTTCTTAGCAATGTCTATAGACTTGACTTAGTGATTTTACTGCTTGTCCCTAACAAGCAGGAAATGCCCCTAGCATTGCAGTTTGGCATGCAAAATAGCCATGGCTGATCTTGCATTATTAAGATACTGAAAAACATTTTTAGAAGGGAGAGTTTTCTTGAGACTAGAATTACTTTTTTGTGCTAGCTAAATCGCTATCGACTCCCAAGAAATGTTCTATTAGATTTGTGTGTGGGTTTAGCTCCTTATCTAGAAGGGAAGACACACTGTAGCCTAATCATGCTAGATACCCTTATCTGTCCAAGTAATGTCCACTATGGGCTCCTTGCTACTGCAACATATTCCACATTCAGGTTCAATTAAGTTAATTTGAGATGTATACCATAGTGTAGATGGCCTTCTTATAACCTGCAAGCAAGGTTTTTGATATGCTGAATATCTTTTATGAATTCAAAAGTAAGCACACCATCGGAAATTATCATTGGAAATAAGTTCAAGTATAAATCTAAGAACATTTTCTATTTATTTTTTATTTATGAGACGCCTGGTCATTTTAAACTAAGGTCCTTGAGTGCTTTCCAGCATTCAACAACCCATGAGCCTAGACAGCACAAAAACACATAGGCTACTACAGTAGTACTAGTTATACAACAGACTACAATGACTCTGTATTTTTCAACTGTAATAAATGGTTACAAAATGAACTCTTTATGTTTATGAACGGCTTGTGTCTAATTAGTGACATGGCACCCTTGGACTTTGGGGAGGGGATGGGAAAGACCATCTTAAAATGATAAAATTGGACAATGATAGCTCTTTCACTAGGTTACACACCACTGGTACAAGGTTACTGTCTAGAGTAGACTAAATGAATTAATTACATTATACTGTATATTGCCATACTATACATTGTTGTATTCTTAGAAAATTGTCTTGTCGAATGACCTGAATAATATAAAACATTTGAAGAAATTATCAGTGCAAATAATTAATTGAAGGTTTGACAAAATTCATTAATTTACTCTTGAGTTTAGTTTCTTTATGCCAGTGTTCAAGTTCATTTTATTAACACAAAATTACACAAACTGACACGGAGTGCAATTTCTACTTTGTTTAGTTTAACTTGATACCATGATCTACATCAGTCTTTTTAATCAATTGTACCATTACATTAGCAGATTAAGTGGGAAATTAACACACTTCGAAGCAGATATTTAATTTTTTAGGAGTTTTGTGTTCCCTCTGTATATCACTGTTTTCTTGCAGATCACTGTTTGAGCTGTATTGATTGAAACCGTTGGGTTGGGTTAATGACAGACTCAATCTTATTCGTAGTCATAATATGCCTCATCACACAGGCGGAAACGTGAGGAAACGGAACACATTTGCTTTCAGGGTAAATTCACATGAACTAGGTGAGGAGGTTGCTATTTATAGCTCTAGTGGTACATGAATGCCCCACCCATACACACAACAGCCTGTGTTGCACACACACAACCTCATGCATAGCCTAAAGTATTTATACACACACAGGCACACACACACACACAATCTCATGCATAGCCTGTAGTATCTATAAACAAACAATCATTTTAGGATTTTTACATTTACATTTACATACATTTTATGGTATTGTTATTGATAGCCCTGATGACTAATGAACCTGATGCTCAATGCTGTTGAAGTACCAAAGGTAAAGCCTACACACTGGCACGCTTACACATGAACAAATCCAACATGCTATCCCTACATGCGCACGCACTTACAAAGCATGAACAAACCATGAATATATAACATGCTATCACAAACATATATGGTTATGTTTTTCACTGTAAATGAGCTCTACTCATGTAATCACAAGATAACTAAATTAACAATGACGATGGACATGGCTGTCTTTCAGATTATAACATAGTTACTTTAGATTTATAATACGCACACACACACACACTCTCTCCCTGCCCCCCCTCCCCTCTCTATGCATGGCAGCCATCCTCTATGTTCTGAAACAGATGGTGAATGTGATAATGTGATACCAAACCCAAACTCCCTCTCTCTTTTAATCTGACTCCATGTGTTATTTTTATTTTACCAAGATGAAGTAGGACCTAATTTCAGTAGCCTAGTAAATATGACAACAGAAACAGAAACATACAGTACACACATATTTGCTAAATATTTCTACAGATAAAAAAAAAAAAAAGGATTTATATATTTGGAAAATATTTTTACAGCTACAAAACATTTTTACATCGGGAGAATCGAGAGATTTCCAAAATAACAAGTTGACCAGTGACCAGTTGTCCATTCAGTTTACAGCCAATTTAATTGAAGAAGGAGTGGTTTTCAACAAAGGGACACTAATAGATATTGCAGGCTTTTAGATCTAATTTTGTTAACAGCTAATGATAGCACTGCAGCAAGGTGTATTATAGTGGATGGATGCTGCATTTGCATTTGGCAACTGTACGCGAGTCAACGGTGTACTTTTTAAAGTCCAGGGTTATTCAGTCCCAGTCTAACCCTATATCCCAGCATCACTCACTGAAGTGGGTTTACCTTAACCTGACATGCCAGAGGAATTGTTGTCACAAATCCATCTCTGGTAATTTTCGCTGTCGACACACCTAAACCACGCCCGTATATCTATCAACACGACGCTGATTGGAAAGTTCAGTTGCTACTCGGACACATTCAAAATGATTCCTAGGCGTTCCAGATTCTCACGGCAAAATTAAACTGAATCAGATCAGGATCAGGAGGAGATCAGGATGGTCTCGCGAGGCTAGGTTTACCTGTCCTGGAGAGTAACTGTAAGGGCTGCATTAGTGGAGCGATGAAAACGCTCACACAGGCCGGTAAGCTGCAGTGTGATGGAGTGCTGCCTAGCATATAGTCATGGAAGTCCACAGTTCCCAGTGAGCGATTAGAGGAGAGGTCAGAACCGAGCCACCAATGTAGGCATGTGCCTCATCAGCTGTAGTTGTTGACGACAATGGGATGTTTTTAACTAACCCTGCCAAAGCCAAAGGCAAATGTACACATGTGGACAACAAAGAATATTGGTTTGGCTGTGATGTCACAGAGCGGGGTTGTTCCTGTGTCATTGAAAGTAATGTTCTCCAGCTGTAACTGCATTTCTGCAGCCATGCCAGCCTAATCCACAACAAGATGAACAGTGCCGGCAAAAACGCCTCCTCCTCCTTTGACGTCTTCCTTTTTCCCTCATGCATTCCTTCTGTTCTGCACCTGTTCCCCTTCCCTCGTTCTTTAGCCCCCAGACAATAATTAATAAGGCTGTACAGTATATCATAATTATGACAAATGTAATGTGTCATCACCTGTTAGCCTTTATAGAGTACATATTATTTGTCACACGTGGACATATTTGGTGCAACAACCACCTGTTTTGGTGGAGCAAACACTCCCCTTCATGTCAGGTTTGGACCATATTATGCTGTTGTTCTTGTTTATAATGGAATCCCAGTTTGGTTTGGTTTGACCCACCCTCCCTTCTCCTTTCCACCTCCTCCTCCTCAATCCCCATTTGACCTCACACTCATCCCTGTGTTATTTTCATCTTGCTCCGTTTCACTTCATCTTCCATCTTCTCTCCTCCCTCTCTGCTATGCCCCTCCTTATTTCATAATTATAAGGAAACAAATTATATTATATTATACCGTGAAGGCGTAATTCTGTCTCCAAGAAATACACCCTCATTATAGGGAGGAAATAAGCTCTGTGTGTGTACAGCCACATAGGAGTTTTGAGTAATATATTCGTCCTATTGATCCTTCATTATTCTTGTAGCACTACACAAACATGCATCTCAGAACACACACGCATACATCCTTACTATAATGATGGATGCATAACTACACACCCATGTGAGAGAGAAAATACACCACATCCTTTACACGTACCAAACACACAGTAGTGGTGGCTGGTGACTTAAATAATTGAGGGAACAGGAGGAAAACAAATCCATGGCATGATGATATTCTACACTAGTTGGCTACTTTTCTAAATACTTAAGTACATAACATTGGAAATGTTCAAATGTAGCAATAATCCCACTAGCAACCTAATGCAAACGTACTAAACCAAGGTAAAGTAATACACACAAAGTGTATCCTCGTCTTCCATAAGGAAGAAATATCATATTACAACACAAAGGAAGAATATAAAGAGGACAGGTGTGATCTGGAGGACATTGAGCCTCATATAATGTCATAGCAAGTCCACCAACCACCTGTAGTTGCCTTATAGCTACTCCTGCCTCTCGTCATGCACTAAATGACTGCTCTTGCATTTCAAGATACTGTAAGCTGCTGCATCAATGAGACTCACCAATAAATCAACAATAAATGAAGTTTTCTCACATGCAGTTTTCTTGAACAAACTTTCTTGACAACTCAGAATATCATAGTTTTTACACACAAACCCATTAAATTATTTGGCTACACAAATAGAATAGAATACAATATTACCCGCAACACAAACATTTTTATACTGGTATGGAATTTGCTTAATTAATGCACTCTGTCTGGGCTAGAGGCAGATAATTTTCTCCGCATTCAAATATCACTTTCCCTGCAGTTATCAAACATTCAACATAATAGGCATTGAGACTCCTTAGGCATCTCCTCCCATGTATTTGCATGGGAGCTCCCATTCTTCCCTCGACCCTCCCATGTATATATTCATTAACAGGAAAAAGCAACTTATGATTCTGCTTTCTTAAGTTACCAATGGGTAATTGGTTTTTCAATTTCCTTAACTTTATGCTCCTATAATTCATAAACCATGTGAAATAAAGTAATACTTTTTTTTCTGTTGTGTTTTCTGTCTGTAACACAATTTGTACAGAAAATAACCTAAAACAAAATCTATTCTAACCATCTGAACTTGTATTCACTTTCTTCTCAGTAAAACATCAGGTTCATGTAACTTTATAATATTTTGCACGGCTAACATGATCTTCCTCGACCCTAAGGCTTGATTTTAAGAAATGACCACCAAATCCTATTTCACCCAGGCTTAGCCAGCTCAAATGGCAGTCAAATCCGATTTTCTTATCCCCTGGCAAGCTATAATGAATTTAACACTACCAGGAACAAGAAGCGTTTCCCTACTCCAACGTCAGTTACCAAAACATTAGTAGACCCAGGTGATCTTAAATCTCTACTTTATCATACTTAATCATTATCCTCTTAAACCCTATCTCACTAGGCCATCATCAATGGTTTTTACTTCGCAAAAACATGGCCATGCATTATGCCATTCTGAACATCTTAGAATTGATGAATTGAATTATTATTATTATTATTATTATTGATGAATACTTCCATCCATCCATCCATCCATCTTCATCCGCTTATCCAGAGCCGGGTCACGGGGGAAGCAGCTCCAGCAGGGGACCCCAAACCTCCCTTTCCCGAGCAACATTGGAAAGCTCTGACTGGGGGATCTCGAGGCATTCCCAGGCCAGTGTGGAGATATAATCTCTCCACCTAGTCCTGGGTCTTCCCCAAGGCCTCCTCCCAGCTGGACGTGCCTGGAACACCTCCCAAGGGAGGCGCCCAGGGGACATCCTTACCAGATGCCCGTACCACCTCAACTGGCTCCTTTCGACGCGAAGGAGTAGCGGCTATACTCCGAGTTCCTGCTTCCCATTGTGTCCTTTTTCTAGGGATGGATCAGGCAAGTGTAACGGTGGCCAGCAGGTAGCTGTGCAGTGTTAATCCTCACTCTCCGACACCTCATAGGACGCTCTGGCGATGCAGGCCAGAGCCCATGGGTTTTTGGCCTGCCTTGTAGGAGCATCCTCTCTCTGCGTGGGAGATCAGGGTTCGATTCCCCAAGGGGGACGGACGATCTCCGTCACACATGCAAAAGATTCTTTCTTAAGTGTATTGCCCAAGATGACATTCAATGTAGATGAGAACCTGTGGCTAAATGTAGAAGAGTTGACTAGTATTGCTAGTAAAACTGTAGATGGTGTAGGCTATAGTCGCCAGATTCAACACTTATATTTCCATCTCTCATTAATAATAGCCTATTCTGATAAATCTGAATTATTTACAGCAGCATGCTGAAAGAGCATTTGTTGTCTGTTTCATCTCGATACTTAATTTACGTAATATGCGCCAATAGGCCTACCAGGGATAGTATCTCATCTCTTTAGGTTTGAAATCAATCTTGATGATGTTGGGAAGATGCATACTGCAGCATTACTTGGATTAGTAATTGTAATATTATTACTGTTCAGGAAAAAGTAATTAGTTACACAACTAGTTACTGGAAAAAGTAATAACACTGTATATAAATGGTTATATATATAATTTATCATATTTAGCCTCACTGGATACTCTTAAATGGATGTGTTTCTTCCAGTAGACACTTGAAGGCTTTCCTGGAAAGACATACAACATGAGTGTTTGTTTTCACCAGCTCTACAAACACTGACCTAGATAAGCATAGAAACATGTACATTACAGTATGTACACAATGTCATGTTGAGAACCGTTGCTCTGTTCTATTCAACAGGTAAGGGTGTAGGGTTACTGTTGTGTAGAATACGGTTCTGTTGTCTCCTCTGTGGATCAGTGGTGCCATAAGGCTAACCTCAGTATATAGGGGTCACTGGTCAGAGATCACTGGGAATAAATAGGGCATACAAGTTGAGCGGATCATTGCCAGAATCCACAACAGCCCAATCCTTTTAAAATCCTGCACTCTGGGCTACTCTAGCAGAGTATATTGTCATATCCCTCAAGGGAATGGAATCTCATGGTATCCGTACCAGATGCCTACCATATGGGTTGTTGGTTATGTTTTAATTTCATTAAAGGTACATTCCTAAATTTTTGCAGTGCTGGTTTTCTAACACAGGGATTGTCTCCATAATTTACCTAAGCCTATATAAGGTGTCCTGAATTTAATAAATAGCTTCTTGTGGGAGGCTCTGCTTATAATGAAACTATCTGTTCTTCATTCTGCAAGAATTTCATTAGTATTTACAGTATATAGTAGGCCTAGAAGTATACTGTATATTTTTTAAGAGGTTTTGCCTGCTAATGTGCTACTGTTTGTGCTTGGTAACATTTTGCAGTATACAGTATGTAGTATGTACCAATTTTTTCTTTGGTCACTGGTCATTTAATGGCATTGTGTGATTTGATCATGTTAACTGTGATTGGACTCTCATGTAGAAAATTCATTATTTCAAATGGTTTGGGTGTAACTATTCATGGTCTGTGAACTTTGACAGGATCAAATACTTTTTTTTTTTAATTTATTTTCAGTACAATAGTCTTTGTCGAGTATTATTATGCTTTTGTGCTGCTGGCATCACCGTTAGGTAAACTTAATATGAAAAGCATGTGTGTGCACAGAGGGCCGAGGACCAGGTTTCTGTTTGTGGTTGTCCGTGTGTGTGTTTGTGTGTGTGTTTTACTTTGAAAGTGGTGTGTTTGTGAGAATGGCAGCATGTTGGCTGAGCCAGTGGAAAATGTGCTGGAGCGAATGAGAGATACAGGCTCAGAACAAGGTACATTATGAAAACCCTTACACCACGTTAGCGAAAGATTCCTCCTGTCCGCTCTCTCTCTCAACTAGGTACATTTGCAGTGACTTTGGGGGGAGAGAAAGAGAGAGAGAGACACACAGACATAGACACCAACCAAATGCATCATAACACAAAGCCAACATCACAGGCCTAGAGATCTGACTTGTGGCAGTTGGGAGAAGTGTGTTATCTTCACAGGGCTCACTGGCACAGACACAGGGCTTTATCCTTTGGATGCTGGAATGCAGTATTTGAAAGATGCAGAATTATTTCTCTTGATAATCCACACCAGTATAAACAATATGCACAGACAGTACATACTTCCACGTCATGGAATTAGTTACATAAAGGTAACATGTACACAAACTGTTCTCTGCATTTAACCCATCCCTCGAGCTAACCTCGAGAGGACATTCATGTTTTAATAAAATATTATATAAATAATGTTATAATAAATCCTGACCCAAAACTCTTAACTCTGTGAGCACAAACTGTATTCAATGTAGGCCATACATCTTTTATACACACACATCTTATATACACACAAACACACACACCTTTACTTAACCAGGAAAAATAATTATTGACAAATATATTTAAGAGACCTGGCCAAGAAGCCTGATGCCATTATTGCAAGCTAGGTATATGCAAATAAATATTTAGTGATACTTTAGTTTAAAATACCATCTCCTCCAATACTCGCTTACCTAAATATTGGGTGGCCTGAAAGCAAAGGTTCTATGTTAACACAAATATGACAATTCTCAGTAATCTTTTGATCTCAACTACCAAACAGATTCAGTGTAATGCTAAAGATAAATAATTGGCCTTTCCGTTTAAGCACGTTTGGAGATGATTGTATATCATAGCCTAGTAGATCTGTGTGAGAGCAATGAAAATCTGTTAAAATAATATATAACCAAACAATCTGAAATGTCAGTATTGAAAATTTAATACATTAATCTGTTGGATTTAATATGTTCGACCTTACAGCATGATCTCAAATGCTTATATAAAAGTCACATTTGATAAGAAACATTTAAAAGCATGAATGGTAAGATGGACATTCAGTATGTGAACTTTGCAAAGGGATGGTTAAACCATAATTGTATCGTTTCCCTTGATATGACACTGGCTTTATCCCAGGACAATCTTGCAAACTTTGGCCACATTTGTACATTGTGATACTTAATGTAGAGATGTGCAGGAGTGAGGCCATCAGTCAGTAAACCTGTTCAGGTGGATCCAAAGTTTTAAAGTGAGGTTTGTCAGAAAAATTGAATGTGTACAATCGTGACTGACCACTGTCCTTGTAATCATAATTATCACAAGACTCTTAAAGCGTTCCCAGATGACATTCAACACGATGAGCTCTTAATTATGGATACAGCTAGTAACTGTCTCACGGGGACAATTTGGACAAGCCACCAAGCGCCCAGCGGTTCAACGATGCACGAGGGCAATGAATAGAGGTGGGCCACTGTGGCACAAGTTCTAAAATATTAAGGATTGTTATTATGAAAGGTGTCACAACAAACAGTGCATTGTACCCTGCTATATTAGCCAGACTGTAATAAAGAGTGCTGAGGCTATTATGACAACCCAATTCACACTGTTCAGGCTCATGGGTGCAGTTTCCTCACGATAAGCAAGAGAGGCACAGTACCTTTCTGAGAGAGCACAGGAGACATTTGTGGGACCTGACTCAAGTGCATTTTATTTGAACGTTCATAACTGTTAAAAACATGTATAAAATTGGTCCTGTTTCAGAAACAAGGCACGCATAGCTATGTCAAGGTTCATTGTTCATGTCATTAGCATTATCAGTATCAGTATTATCAATTATCAGTATCATATCAGCATATTCATTCTCAGTGTTCGTCTAATAGTAGTATCAAGCATTCCCTAATATAAAAACATTTCAAATTCTTTTTTTTTTTCTCCCTCCCATGGAGGTTAAACTGTTTTATCCGAGCAGCAAGACAATATTCATGCAAAGACAGGCGTCGAGGATGCGGGATGACTTGATTCAAGGGGCCTTAGTAGTAAGTCTCTCGCTCCACCCAGCCTGGAAAAACAGGAAAAGGAAACGCATTTTAGCACTGGAGTGCAAATGACAAATTTTAAGAAGGAGATAAGATATACCAAATCAATTTGTAAGAAGAGGTTGAGGGTGAAGATAAAGTGGACAAAACGCAGGAGAGGAAGTGGGCAGAAAACTAAAAACTAAAGAGACAAAATGAAGAACAAGGAGGAGGGGACATAGAAGAGGAATTAAGACTGGCAGAAGAACTAAAAACAAATTGTCCTCTCACCTCCTGGACTGCGTCTCAGGATCAGCTTACGGATTTCATCATAGATGAAGATGAGCAGGGAGTATGGGAAGGCGCAGAACCACCAGTTGGGTCTGGAAAACACACAAGCAGGGATGAGAACGTTTAGCCACGAACACCTGCAGGTAAACGTGAGCTAGTGCAGTGTTACATATGATGGAATCAATAACAGGGTTTGGATGTAACAGTACTACCCTAGCCAATATATTCGCAGGTAATAAAGAAACATACGGTGGTTTTAAAGAAAGAATAGTTACATTTATTTTACACTGTGTCACCAGACAAATACTCACATACAAGAACCAGACAAGTGTCATACAAATACCCCCAGACACAGAGAAGGCACTATAAGCGATTCCCAGTGAGAACAAATAAGGTGCACTACTCTAAAGGACCGACTCGGCCCTATAGGAAACCACTGTCTACCTTCTCGTATTTCATCCCTAACCTGACTACTCTATGCTAGGTTACAAAGGGTGCAGGAGGAATCTCTCCTAAACTACGGTATATAACATTCGTTATCTACGTGATGAGGAGTATACCCATGGGTCTCTAAACTATCTCCCTTCTCCAAACTTAACACTGTTAGCCAACCGACCGCGCAGCTTGACTCTCTCGACGTACACAACAACACCATTTATACACAACGACAGTATCTAATTGGGCCCGATCAGACACAGCCGCGCCAGTCTTCGAACATCTCAACCGGGGCGTGCACTCCCACGGGACGTCACTTGTGGGTGGAGACAGGAACACCTACATATACGCACAAGGAACACATACCACAACATACACATCCTACAGATAGGAGTGGGGGTCGTAACATGCAGCTAGCTAGTTAACAGCATCATGTGATGGATGTTTGGGGACCATGATTTTACATAAATGGGTTGTTTCTCCATATAGAATCATGATATTTAGACCAATGAAATATATATGAAAAAAAAATACACATGTGCTTTTACAGTAATCAACCTCCTTAGTGTGTTTGAATAAATCACCATGGCAGAAACGATAACATCCATGGTTGAACCAACTGATTTGAATACTCATGACAAAAGTGTAAACTTTCTGAAATTTCAGGATTTAGAAATCAAAGTAATGCTGCAAACCTTATAAGAAAACCTTTAACAAGCCCGCATAGAAATATGTGCCTGAAGTTTGAACCAGATAGTGGCACGAAGTGTCCAAACTACCCTGGAGATTTGTTTTATAGTAGTTTGAGTCAGTCCACCCCCCGTGGGATTCTGTTTGAAGATTCTAAATGTCACGTTGTGACAAGACAGTCTTGTGTAGACATAACCATATTTTTTTATCTGGCCCACCATGGCATGTTACGTATGGTTGCAGTTTTCTGTGCAGAAGCTCAGAATTGTAAAATGCTCATTAGTGTTAGTTTTGTTTAGCCACTCTCTTAACAAGGGTTAGGAAGTATTGGATTTGTTATCATGTTTTCCCCATTTGTATATACTGTACGGTAGATAGATATTCATCTGACTCATTAATATGCCTGTGGCATTTAGTAGTGCAAAATATACTGTAGTTAAATGGACTAACGGTCAGCAAGGTTTTCTCCTCGGTATAATTACGAGGGATCAATGACCAAAAAAAAATAAATAGAAGAAAAAATTATTTACCATCAGCCGATGAGTGGCACATTCATAGTTAGGGTACAGCCCTAATTGTGTGTTCTACTCACTTGAGAGGGTACATTCTGAGGGCAACGTCCATGCCAGGGCAGTAGGACAGGAAGGCAGCCAACGCAGTCTCCTCAAACAGCCCAAAGATCAGGATCTTGTTCCTGTAGCACAGATGTTGGCAGTTAGATCCACAGTAATAACAGACTAATTACACAGCGCTTTTCTAACCGTTCGGCCACTCAAAATGGCTTTTCAGTATTGCGTCACATTCACATCACTGATGGTGGTAGCTGCCATGTAAGGCGCCATCCAACCACTTAGTTTGGGTTAGGTGTCTTGCTCAGGGACACTTTGTCAGCAGTTCGAACCCGTGACTTCTCTATCAAACGGTCGTCCCAATGCCAGTAATATGCCCTACAGGAATGGTTCCAGATAGCAGTAACATCAAGGACCTTTATAGGGCATAGTTCAGGGATTCCTGAAAATATTGGTTAATATTGGATTTTGTGCTAAATCCAAGTAACTGGATTTAGCACAAAGTTCATTGCTATCTATAACATCATCTTTAATTACTAGTTCTGAATGCATAGTATTACAAAGTATTACTGGTTGACAGGTTCATCCAATCAAATGCCAAGTATGTTTTTTTGAAAGCGCTTGCCCTTTTGAAACAGTTTCAATGGACAGCTCCCCAGATTGATGTGTCTAACAGACACATCTGTGTCAGGTTATATCAGCCATATTGTATATGTCATGCCAGGTTAAAGCAGACATCCATTAACACTTCAGTTCAAACCCAGGCATTGTTCGGCTAAGTACGGTCTCTTGCTTTTCTAGTGTTCGTTCGTAGTCTGTATTTTGTTTTTAGTCTTAATTAATATACTAATATATATTAAATACATTTGCCTCATGGAAAACATAATGCTCACTTCATTCCCTGCTGGAAGACAGAGTTCCTCCTGGTCTTACAGATGATCAGATCAGCCCACTGGACAATGACAATACTGGCAAAGAATGCTGTGTGGCAGGTGAACTCTACAATCTTCCTCTGCTCATACGTCTGGAAGCAGGCAACAAGCGGTAACATAGGAAGTGACTACACGTCAAACTACAACAGTATACCTGTCAGATTAAATTGGAATTGAAAATGTCATATCGTAAATTAATGTGAGGTAAATAAATAAATATAAAAATTTAAAAAGTATAAACACTCCTTATGAAAAGGTCAGTGCTCATTGGTTAAAACATACATTTCATGTACGACATGAAAGGTAGCAGATTTGAGGACACATCACTTGCCAATAGGGGTGTAAGGTAGGTGTATTCGTATCAAACCGTTTCGGTACAGATGTTGCGGTTCGGTGCATGCATGTTGAATGGTATAGTGCGAAGGTAGCATGATGCGAAACAAATTCAGAAGCATGAGTTTCACACTAAGCATTCAAGTTGTAAGCCTCGGCTCAAATTGTGTGTAACACACACACACACACTTTACTTGTGTAAAAACACCAATGTACCAAACCGTGACTTCTGAACTGCAGTGTGAACAGAATAGTGCCGCTACACCCCTACTTGCCAATATCTCGTCGTAGTTTGATTTGGAACAACATATATTTGTCTCAATCCCACTAAAGATATTCAACAGCTGACTGACACAAACGAATGCACTTCCAAACGTGGTTGTGAGTGAGACTGACCCACTGCTGGCCATAGCTGTCCTCCAGGTCGTTGACGTATTTGTTGTCCCAGTTCACTCTGATGCCCAGGAGGGTGGAGGGCAGGAAACCATTCTCAGCCAGGATCACAAAGTATGTGAAGAACCCTGCCAGCGCCTGGATCATGCCTGTGGGTTGACGGGACAATATGTAAGCCAATTGTAAATTACTAAAAAAAAATAAAAGTTATTTTATTTCCTCACAAATCACTAGTTAAAAAGATGGGAGAAGTGTATTTACTTGAGAACGTTTTTTTAGGAGGTAAAGGACAAACCCATTCAAGACCTTTATACTACTGAAGACTAAATAAAAAGCCACTGGCACTCATCCATTATCTCTCAATGACAGAGGTACAAAAGGCAGTGCAACACACAAGAGACCCATTTCCTTATCAGTAAGAGACTATTTCTGGTTCATGTCTGTCTTCCAGTTATCTCTGAAGAACAAAGATAGTGTCTTGCCTGTCTGGGAATAATCCATCATGTGTTAAACAGGACAGAGCTGACCAAAGAAAATATTAAGATGGATTTTGCCAGTCAAATTCTTATTGCAATATACATGTAATTTAGACTATGTATGTATTTATGTATGTATGTTACAAACTAATAAAACACCTTTTGGTAGGTCTAATATGATATCTGTCACTTCAAAAACAAATTTGCCAACCTGGTCTTAAAATGCAAAAAACGTGTTTACCAATCTGTCCATAGGCAATACTGATAAGTCTTTCATTGACCAGTTTGTCTGTCTTGGGGTTCCTGGGCTGTCTCTTCATGATGTCACTCTCAGCAGCTTCATAAGCCAAGGAGATGGCAGGAACCTGAGATAAGTGAGACAGACATTGAGTTCACAGGCATAGAAGCAATACCTTGTCAAGGGACAAACCTGTAGATATAATAAAAAAAAAAAACGGTTGAAGAACTGTTCAAGTTGTTCCCATTTCTTCAGTGCCTTGTTGGGATGTTGACGTGTTTACATTCTCACCATGTCAGTTCCCAGGTCGATACAGAGGATGGTGACAGTTCCTAGGGGCAGAGGGATGTTGGCGATGATGAAGAGGAGGAAGGGGGTGATTTCGGGGATGTTGCTGGTCAGGGTGTAGGC
>JAODUE010000012.1:861501-878012 GCA_027564755.1 Amblyopsis hoosieri
GTCAGAGCTTTCCAATGTGGCTCGGGAAAGGGAGGTTTGGGGTCCCCTGCTGAAGCTGCTGCCCCCGCGACCCGACTACGGATAAGCGGATGACGATGGATCGATGGATGGATTGTCCGGGAACCATAACCTTATTGCGAGAGTTTTGTAGACTATGGTAATGAAGAGTTTTGTATGCCCCTATTATCCTGAGATGTCTGGAGCCTTGTGCTCCTGGTAGGGTCTCCAAAGGCAAAGTGATTTCAGGGGAGGGGTCAAACTAGGAATGGTTCAAAAGACCCCTCGTGAAAAATCATAAAACACTGTTGTCGCAATGTACCAAACAGCAGTGTGGAGTTTTCGGCCTTCCTGGAGGCCTTGAATGGAGTCTTGTATGGGGCTCCAGTAAGAGACTCCATAGTTCTACTGGGAGACTTCAACGTGCACATGGGCAATGATGGAGATAACTGGAGAGGAGTAATTAGGAGTAACCTAATCTAAACCCGAGCAGGCATTTGTTGTTAGACTTCTGTGCTAGTCATGGACTGTCTATAACAAACACCATGTTTGAACATAAGAATGCTCATAAGTGTACGTGGTGCCAGAGCACCCTAGGCCAAAGGTTGATGATCAATTTTATGATCGTATCATCTGATCTGAGGCCACATGTTTTGGACACTTGGGTGAAGAGAGGTACAGAGCTGTCAACTGATCACCAACTGGTGGTGAGTTGGGTAAAGGGGTGGGGGAAGACTCTGGACAGACCTGCTAAGCCCAAATGGGTAGTGCAGGTAAACTGAGAACGTCTGGAGGAGGCCCCTTCCCGTCTTCAACTCAAAAGAGGCAAAATAGCGAGTGTTTGGAGAAGACATGGAGAAGGGCGCCACCTCATGCGCCACCTCCGGAGGGGGAAATGGGGAGCCATCCAAGCTGTGTACAGTTAGGATGGGACGCTGTTGAACTCAACTGAGAAGGTAATTGGGTGGTGGAAGGAACACTTTGAGGAACTCCTAAATCCAACTGACATGCTCTATGTGGTAGAGACAGTGCTGGAGGCTGATGGGGGATTATGGTCAATTACCCTGGTGGAAGTCACTGATGCAGTGGCAAAGCCCCCGAGATTGATGAGATCCGTCCAGAAATGCTGAAATATATGGGTGTGGAGGGTATGTCTTGGATGACACACCTCTTTAAATTGCTTGGAATTCTGGGAAAGTGCCCAAGGAGTGGCAGACCGGGGTGGTGGTTCCCTTGTTCAAAAAGGGGGACCAGAGTGTGTGCCAATTATACGGGTATCACACTTCTCAGCCTCCCTGGTAGTCTAAGTCTAAGTCTAAGGTGCTGGAAAGAATGGTTTGGACAATTGTTGAACCTCAGATTGAAGAAGAACAATACGGTTTGCGTCCTGGTCGTGGCACAACGGACCAGCTCTTTACTCTCGCAAAGATCCTGGAGGGGGCCTGGGAGTATGCCCTTCCAGTCTACATGAGTTTTGTGGATCTGGAGAAGGCGTATGACTGAGTTCCCTTGGAGATACTGTGGGAGGTGCTGTGGGAGCATGGAGTGAGGGGGTCCCTTTCTTAAGGGCAATGCAATCCCTGTATGTCCAAAGCGAGAGCTGTGTACGGAATCTCGGCAGACTCGTTTCAAGTGGGGGCTGGTCTTTGCCAGGGCAGCACAGGATATATAGGCATAGTTGTGGTGGGGAGGGGTTATGGTTCTCATTGCTGCTTTTTGCAGATGATGTGGTCATGAAGGCATCATCGGTCCCTTACTCCTTGCACTGACTGGATCGGTTTGCAGCCGAGTGTTAAGCGGCTGGGATGAGAATTAGCACCGCTAAATCTGAGGCCATGGTTCTCAGCAGGAAACCGATGGAGTGCCTACTCCGGGTAGGGAATGAGTCCTTACTCCAAGTCTAGGAGTTCAAGTACCTCGGGGTCTTGTTTGCGAGTAAGGGGACATTGGAGCGGGAGATTGGCCGGAGAGTCAGAGCAGCATGAGCGGTATTACAATCACTTTACCTCAACATTGTGACAGAAAGAGAGGTGAGCAAAACTTGACATGACCGAAAGGACATAATGTAGAGTCAGACACACTGAAGGGTAGCTCCCGCGATTCTTACAATTTGATTAACATAATTCTTATATTTACCTCACCTTGCTATACAAAAATTTTAATAGAACTACACCTGGTTTCTAATATATAGGCTGAAAATGTCTAGACAATCGCGACTGGCAATAGGAGACACCGCTACGACTCAACACCATGCACAAACAATGGTTACAACCGCGGATCCCTTAACCGTTACTAACCTGGTGTATGCGCTTGAAAAGAACCGTGAGAGTCTTACCTCGGAAGTCAAAATATACCTCTCAACATCCTTGGAGACGAACATCGCTGGACACCATTAGCACGTCACTGGCCTCACATAATCAATAGATAACAATCATGGAAAATACGCTTACTAGCCGCAGCGACAAACTAGCCAAGCTAACGTTTAGGCTGAACCAGCTTGAAAAATCAAACGGCGCTTTAGCATCCAAAGCAGAAGACCTCGAAAATTGATCCAGCAACTGGACATTAATATCTTCAGTAAGTGTATATGACAAACTATCAAATGAATCTTGACATTGAAAAATAATAGCTAATCTACAATGAAAAAACAAAACCATGGTTCCAACCACTAAAAGGGCTTTTCTGGAAGGAATTCTACGTTCAACCACATTAATACACATGCTAACATTTGGTTATGACGCTGATCAGAGGTAGCCTCGTGAGACCATCCGGGTCTGGCAAGCTTGAGTTTAATTTGAGCCATTTTAATCACTGTATTTTGTTAGTACAATAGTGTTAGGACAATAATATAGTGTTAAACAGATGAGAACTAGCAATATAAGATAATGTATGAAAATACAATATTACACTGTAGATATCAATGATGACAATACAATAGCAGCACTTTACCCCTAGTTGAATGAAATTCTACACCCGTTTGTAAAATCCTATTTTCCTACCTCAGTTTACATTAATAACAGTTCAGTCCATATTGACTAAGTACAGTATCCAATTATTAATGATTACCGCTGTAAACTTTGGATATTTTTGCATATAATAAACACAGGTATTTTGAATCTCAGTATTTTATATATTTGAGACCAAGTCAATTTGTTTATGATAAACAAATGGTTTAACTGGTTAAAGTTAGTTATACAAGTTTTGATAGGGTGTCAACAAAATATACTTAGCAAGGTTAGGTTATTGGTTAAATATATGAATGAATGGATGGATGAATTGTTGAGTGAATTAATTAATTACTGCACTGTTTTATCCCATGATGTGGTCTATTCAGGATGTGTTCAGGGGTACATACTTCATTCCTTGTTGCAGAATAGAGTTCATCCTGGTTTTACAGATGAGAAAGTCAGCCACCTGGACGACCACAATACTGACGAAGAACGCTGTTTGGCAGGTGAACTCTAAAATCTTTCTGCGTTCATAAGTCTGGTGGATATAGATATATTTGATAAGTGATAATATTTTTGTATATCTTAAAAATGTATTTTACATTTGCATTTACAGTTCTGCAACATAACTTTTTTGTTTTTTTGTTTTTACAAATAAGGTGCAGAATAACAAGACCTTTTTTAAAACAATGTAACATTGTGGAAGCTTTTCATCAAACACAGTTCTTGGTGCAGATTGTGTCAAACAGGGCTAGCATTAGTTATTCCGTACTGACCCACTGCTGGCCATAGCTGTCTTCCAGATCAGTAATGTGTCTGTTATCCCAGGATATTCTAAGCCCAAGCACGTAAAAGGGCATAAAGCCATTTTCGGCGAGGATCACGAAATAAGCGACGACAGAATCTTGTTGTTGGCTTACCAGAGGGAGTCGAAGGAAGTTCACTATCAGAATTTGTCTTGCAGCTTATCTAAAAACTTGTCGGCAGTGAGATTTTCCCAAAGTCGCCGGAGGTGGACAGAGCACATAGAACTCCAGCTCCAAAACCTACTTAAAGCCAGCGACCTAGAGCCATCATCGCACCATCATCAGAGAGAACAAGATCACAGGTACGGTACAAGTGGCTTCTCTCTTAGAGAAAGGGTGAGAAGCTTGGCTATTCTTGAGGAACTCGGAGTAGAGCCGCTGCTCCTTTGCGTTGAATGGAGCCAGTTGAGGTGGTACGTGCATCTGGTAAGGATGCTCCCTGGGCGCCTCCCTAGGAAAATGTCCCAGGCACTTCCAGCTGGGAGGAGGCCTCGGGGAAGACCCAGGACTAGGTGGAGAGATTATATCTCCACATTGGCATGAGAACGCCTCGGGGTCCCCCAGTTAGAGCTGGTTAATGTTGCTAGGGAAAGGGACGTTTGTGGTCCCTTGCTGGAGCTGCATCCCCCCGCGAGCTGACAACAGATAAGGATGAAGTGGATGGATGGTTTGCATATACAGTATATTTATACTATTACATTTTGAACAATGTGCAGTGGTCTCTGTTTGTTCTGCGGCTGTACTAACCTAACCTCATGTTAGAATGAGCATGATGAGTGTATGGTTACCGTATGGTTACTGCTGGTCATTTACAAATGAAAGAAACAATGAATCCATTGCAGCATTATTTTAGAGCGTCATAACATGTATGTTACCATCTTCCCACACGTGCCTATTGTTGCACAGTTAACAGAATTGTGATATGACTGACTTCCTTCACACACACAGTCTAAAAAAATCCCATATAACTTTTGAGTAATAGCAGCAATGCACAGCAACAGTATACCTATGTATAACTGTTGTGTGTGAATATACTTTATGTGTTCACACCAGTAGGCCTATGTGTTCAAGCCAGCTCCAAGTGTGTTCTAAAAATAGCCTGTATATTATTTAGACCGTTAATGTGTGTGTAGGTGTCAGTGTGTGCTTGTGCATGTGTTTGTGTAGGGGAAACTCTTAAGTAGAGTTACCATAGCAACTTATTTAGGAAAACAGAGGAGAAAGCTTAGTGGATACATCTGCTGCAGACACAAGACCTTGAACGTTCAAGACAGGTTCTGAAATGGCAGATGTGTTATTTGTGCAATACAGTATTATGGGATTTAGCACACAGGCTAGGTTTATTGTGCAGTTAATTCCCCTAATTAACTCTAGGTAGTCCCTCTTCAACATTATGATCGATAGAAACAGGTCACCATATTCAACAAGACAGCCTCCTCAGCTATCATCTTTTTTTTATTTCAGCAATCTTTCTGGAAAAACCTAGAAACAAAACTCAACACTTTAAAACTCAATGTAAAACTCAGATGAGAAAAGCTTTATTGTCATGTGAAGTCTTGAAGACCACAATATCCTAATTACATACATACTCTTTTTCTTGTGCACTGACTAGCAGTTAAGTCAGACAAATATATTAACATGGCAGCAAGATAACAGCATAACAGTGCAGCTTCTCTCTGACGTTGCAAAGCTTGACATGATGCAAGTAGTAGACTTAGTAGTAAGTCTCCTTTTCCACCCAACCTGTGAACATAATGGATTGCAACGTTATGTTAAGGTCTGGAGCTTTGTATTCACATCTGTTATCAGTTCTAGTGCAATGGATTAAGGTATGCTTATCCACATCATGATACTTAGGCGCTGGTTTCTTGAACCCTAAAGGTACATGTATTGAAATAGTCAACCAAACAATAGTCAAACTAGAAACACTATTCATTCTAAAAAAAAAAACTGGGAATTGCCAAGAGGGGAGTTTCACACTTTCAATAATAAGTAAATGTTAAGATTGTATGACTGCTGTTTCATATTTTACTCTCTATATTCTCCAAGATACAGCTGTGCACAGCTGGCAGTTGGTTAAGGATCTTACCTCCTGGGTTGTGTCGCATGATGTATCTCCTAGTTTCATCATAGAAGAAGAGCATGATGCCATAAGGAAAGGCGCAGAACCACCAAGCTGCCCTGGGATGGGAGAACGGAAATGGAGAGGAATAGAGAAAGGATAGAGCAGGTCATACATTTGAATGCAGCAACTGGACATTCATATCTTCAGTAAGTGTATGTGACAAACTGTATCCAATTAACCTGCAAAATATTAGATCTACAATAAAAAAACAAAATCATGGTTCCAATCACTAAAGGGGCTTTTCTGGAAGGAATGCTACGTTCAACCACATTAATACACATGCTAACATTTGGTTGTGACGCTGATCAGAGGTAGCCTCGTGAGACCATCCTGGTCTTGCAAGCTTCAGTTTTATTTTGCTGGAAACCAAGGAATCCGACTGAATCAGAGAAGCAATTGAGCTGACCAAACAGCGCAAATACTGATAACAACGGGCGTGGTTTAGGTGTGACAGAGAAAGCAACTGGAAAACATAAATCACAGAGTTGACACTCAGATGGTTCATCCAATCAACTGCCAAGTATTTTTTTAGTGCCTGCCTTTTTCAAACTATTTTGATGGACAGCTCCACAGATGGGCTTGTGTCTAACAATTTTTCTGGCATGTCAGTTTAGACCAAAGGTGTATGTTGATGTGCACTACACTTCAGATGTGTTGTACTCACTTGATAGGGTACATTCTGAGGGCAACATCCATGCCAGGGCAGTAGGACAGGAAGGCAGCCAGTGCCACCTCCTCAAATATTGCAATGATCAGAACACGGTTCCTGTGGATGAGATAAATGGAAACAGCAGTTATCACAATCTGGTACGCTGTGGGTGGGTGAGCCATTTTAATCCCTGTATTTTGTTAGTACAATACTATTAGGACAATAATATAGTGTTAAACAGATGAGAACTAGCAATATAAGATAATAATGTATGAAAATACAATATTATACTGTAGATATCAATGATGACAATATAATAGCAGCACTTTACCCCTAGTTGAATGAAATTCTTCACCCGTAATATCCTATTTTCCTACCTCAGTTTACATTAATAACAGTTCAGTCCATATTGACTAAGTACAGTATCCAGTTACTAATGATTAGCCCCTGTAAACTTTGGATATTTGTGCATATAATAAACACAAGTATTTTTAATCTCAGTATTTTACATATTTGAGACCAAGTTAATTTGTTTATGATAAACAAATGGTTTAACTGGTTAAAGTTAGTTATACAAGTTTTGATAGGGTAATACAAAAATATATACTTAGCAAGGTTAGGTTATTGGTTAAATATAGGAATGAATGGATGGATGAATTGTTGAGTGAATTAATGAATTACTGCACTGTTTTATCCCATGATGTGGTCTATTCAGGATGTGTTCAGGGGTACATACTTCATTCCTTGTTGCAGAATAGAGTTCATCCTGGTCTTACAGATGAGAAGGTCAGCCACCTGGACGACCACAATACTGGCGAAGAACGCTGTTTGGCAGGTGAACTCTAAAATCTTTCTGCGTTCATAAGTCTGGTGGATATAGATAGATTTGATAAGTGATAAGATTTTTGTATATCTTAAAAACGTATTCTTGTAACATAACATTTAATTTTTTGTTTTTTGTTTTTTACAAATAAGGTGCAGAATAACAAGATCTATTTTAAAACAATGTAACATTGTGGAATGTTGACTTCTTACAAGCTTTTCATCAAACACAGTTCTTGGTGCACATTGTGTCAAACAGGGCTAGCATTAGTTATTCCGCACTGACCCACTGCTGGCCATAGCTGTCTTCCAGATCAGTTATGTGTCTGTTATCCCAGGAAATTCTGAGCCCAAGCAGGTAAAAGGGCATGAAGCCATTTTCGGCAAGGATCACAAAATATGTGAAGAACCCAGCCGCCGCCTGCATCATACCTAGCAAAATATGAGCGTAGTTTGATTTAAGCAACATAATACTTTGTTGTAAAACATCAACAGCACACGTACAAACTTTGCTTACATTACATGTATACTAGAATTAAGAAATATCAGTTCCTAATGTAATTTCAATAATTATCTGAGCTTAGATGACTAGGCGCACTGTCTTACCGATCTGACCATAGGCCATACTGATGAGTCTTTCATTGACCAGTTTGTCTGTCTTTGAGTTCCTGGGCTGTCTCTTCATGATGTCACTCTCAGGTCCCTCATAGGCCAAGGAGATGGCAGGAAGCTACGAGAGCAAGAGAGAGGTTCCTGGTATTCAGTATTATATCTAAATGATTTGGATTTAAACATAAGCCATAAGCATTCGTATTCTAAAACAATCATTCAAATCACCATGTCCGTTCCCAGGTCGATACAGAGGATGGTGACCGTTCCCAGAGCCAGAGGGATGCCGGCGATGACAAACATGAGGAAGGGTGACATCTCAGGGATCTTACTGGTCAGGGTGTAGGCGATGGACTTCTTCAGGTTGTCAAAAATCAAGCGGCCTGTTAGGTACATGTGTACATTTAACTCTCTCTGTGTCTCTGGTACCTCTGCTGAATTTGTAATGCTCTGTCACCTCTCGCCTGGACTATAATGGAGTGCTTGTTTGAAGTATATCACCCACACCCTTGAAGAATATCATTGACGTCCTATAAAACACATAATCTAATTTAAGGTCCTCTCCTCACCTATAAAGCACTCCATAATCTAGTTCCTCCCTACATAACTGATCTACTCCACCTCTAGACCCCTGCACGTGATCTACGACCATCTGACACTGCCCCCATCATCATACCCCGCACCTGGCGACGCGCATTTAGTAACCAAGCCTTTTCTGCTGCAGCACCTAAGCTGTGGAACACTTCCTTCAGCCATCCGATGCTCTGACCCCCTATCTGACACCTTCAAGACCGGCCTCAAGACTTTTCTGATCAGACTAACTTTCCCACAGCATGCGTCCTAAATAACAGTGTGCATCTTGTCCTTGTTTGTGTAGGCAGCCCTCTGCCAGTGTTTTAAAGTTCCCCCTTACAATCAATTTTGTATGTACTTCTTTAGGACAGTGTGGGCATGTGCAGACATTGCTTGATTGACATAACTTTATGAGGTCTGTTGATAAATAAACAGCTTCTGTATGATTGCTAATAACAAAAAAATAAAAATACATCACTATATAAAACTTACCCTCTTCCACTCCAGTGACGATGGAGGCAAAGTTGTCGTCCATTAATATCATGTCAGCAGCCTGTTTGGAGACGTCGGAGCCGGCGATTCCCATGGCAACGCCAATGTCAGCCTTCTTCAGGGCCGGAGAGTCGTTCACACCGTCACCTGTCACAGCCACTACGGCACCCTGTCCCGGGAGAAATAGACATTCTCCTAAATCAGTGGATGAACAGCAATGTTCCCATCAATGCTGGATATGTGATGGTTTATCAGTTTACTACAATAGGGTCATTGAAGGCACGGAACAGTTTTCAAATACACAACAGCATATATTAAAGGTATAGTCAGCTATTGCAAGCTAATTTGTAAGCTAATTTGTAAACTAATTTGTAAGATAACACGTTTTGTCAAATTCAACAAATATCTCATATTTATCTATTTTACCCTTGTCTGTGCGTGATGAAAAAATAATCCGTCTCTTCTACACAGGCTTCGTAAATAAGAATATGAGCAATGTGATGAAAACTGCTCACAACAACAAAGCCGTAGTACTACTACACTGCTTCAGAATGTGTAGGACACAGGGAGGGATATTATTAGCAAGCGTTCTCGAAAATGACTAACCCTGCCTTTAATTCTGGAGCATAGCATGTAAATGTATTTTGACAATGGTAAAGCATAAAAGGGTCTCTGCTCTACATTTACTCTACTCTGCTCTACACATCAGTAAGGCAACTGTTACCTGTCTCTGGCAGCCTTCCACAATGATAAGTTTCTGCTGAGGGGAGGTTCTGGCAAATACAATCTCAGTGTGGTACCGCAGGACCTTGTCCAGTTGTTCCTCGTTCATTTCCTTCAGTTCTCCACCATGGACCACACAGGCCTTGGCTTCCCTGTAGAGAAGGACAAACAATGATGTTGGACATGATCAAATCAGAGTTTACCAATGCTGCCTATTGGCCCGAATGTGCTCCATAAACACACACTGTTTGGACACTTCTAAATTCTAACACCAAAAACCAACAAACAACACTGTGATCTCTCTCGTCATGTCTATATTGTTAAGCGTCAGACAGAGTGTATCCCGCAGACCTGATAAACAGCATCCCATCACATCAAAAGGAAGTCAACTGACAGCTTCTCTCTATCTCCACATATATTAGGGATTATTTGGTAAGAAAGGGGGTTATAAGAAATAATATATTCTTCACCTCATGTGTACAGGGTCAGAATACTGAAAGAAACAAGGCAATAAAGTCACATTTCATTCAGGCTATACCAATGCAATACAGTACCTGGGGTTAACCTCTGACACTGGTACATTCAGACGAGCAGCAATGTCCTCGACAGTCTCATTGCCCTCAGAGATGATGCCAACATTCCTGGCAATGGCCTTGGCTGTGATTGGATGGTCACCTGTTACCATGATAACCTGGGGAGCAAAACAATGATGGAACGTTCAGCGGTGGAATGAACACTGCATGTTGGGTTTGACCAACTCTTGTAGTAAAGAAGAAAGTAGCTATTCCAGTTGTGTCCAGACCCATGCATTTCAAAGAGGACTGCTATACCTTGATGCCAGCACTCCTGCATTTGTTTACAGCGTCGGGCACAGCGGCACGAGGAGGGTCGATCATGGAGATGAGGCCCACAAAGCACAGGTTCTCAGTGGGGAAGTTTACATTCTCAGAGTCAAACACAAAGCCTTCTGAAAACTGGTCATCAGGGAGGTTATAATTGCAGAAGCCTGGATGGGATAAAGGTTAACCAGTCATTCACATTTATATTGTGTGACATTTGCATATTTTGGCTATATTAAACTTTATTAAACAATGAAAAGAGAAGACAAGAATAGAAAGGGTTGTTGTTAGACTGGAGCTCACTGTTAAACTAGACTGGGGGATTTTTTATCCCAGTTCTAGATATAGGGCAGAATCTTACCCAACACTCTCTCTCCCAGTCCACCCAGTTCCATGTAGGCGTTCTGGAAGGAGTCTTTCATCTCGTCGTCCAGTTGCTGCTCTTTGCCCTGGATCAAGATGGTGGAGCAGCGGTCCAGAATCCTCTCTGGGGCTCCCTTCATCACCAGCAGGTGTTTGGACTCTCCAGGTGTTCTGTTCTTATGGACTGAAAGCTGTGAGATGGAGAAAGCAAGTCAAGTCTAACTATTGCTCATAACTAACACTTTCAGAATCTGTATCCTTTACGGAACAACTGAAATATTAATATAAAGGCAACAGTGTGTTACCTGATACTTGTTGGTGGAGTTGAATGGAATCTCAGCGATCTTGCTATATTTCTCTCTCATCTCTTTGACTGATCCACAGCACTGCTCAATACACTTAAGCAGGGCAGACTCTGAGGCGTCACCAGCCACGCCTCTCTGTTAAATGACACAGGTTGTAAGCTAAACCGTTCGAAAATATGTCAAGGAATAAAAAAGACAGTTCAGTTTATGTTTATTAATTCTGTTTGTTAATTCTATTTATGTATGAAACTGATGGGGAAAGAAAAAGTCAGTTTTCTCCACCTCTTAAAAGCAGGTGAAATCGAATTGACGCATTGGGTTGGTTAGAGGAAGCAATGACAGAAGTGATCCAAGGAAGATGAAGACACAGGCCGAGAAGATATGCTACTACAGCGGTAATTTATTATTTATAGTCCTCTAAACAGAAATATTTTCTTTGGGGATTTTGAAATCTGTCTAACATGTAATTTAGCCATGAATTCCTTTCATTTAAATAATAAAACCTGAATGCAACACCAACTGAAACTAAATCTTTATTTTGCTAAATCATGTTTGCCTATCATCACTTATTGCATCTTAACCCTCCTAGATGGGTGGATTCCTCCCTCTGTGATCCCTTCCCAAGGTATCTTCCCTTTTTCTTAATGGGGTTTTTAAATGGAAGCTTTTCCTTGCCCGGGGGGAGGAACAGGTTAAGGGGGTGTTGTTTGTTTCCAAGTTAAATGTAGGCTGTACAGCCCTTTGAGACTGAAATGTGATTAGGGATATATAAATAAACTTAACATATCTTGAATCTTTAGCTCAAAGAGAAAAAGTCTGTCTGATATGAACAAATATATAATATATCAAATAATAAAATTAATGGAAAATGTAATAATTTGGGGCCATAAATTATTTACAGCTATTTGTCGGAAGCTTGGTGAGTGAAATATGATGGATATTGTGTGCAGGATTGATGGACACCTTCAGGATGGGCACATTGGCCTGGTCTGCCAGGAACACAGCTCGGTTGCAGAGCCCAGCGATTCTGGCCAAGCAAGCCCAGGTGGGAGAGGTCTGGTCGAAGGAGGTCCCACTCTGGTTCTCGGTGGTGTCGGCCTCGTGGATCTGGTTGTCAAACCACATGTGGGCCACGGTCATCCTGTTCTGGGTCAGGGTGCCAGTCTTGTCAGAGCAGATGGTGGAGGTGGAGCCCAGTGTCTCCACAGCCTCCAGGTTCTTCACCAGGCAGTTCTTCTTGGCCATACGCTTGGCAGTCAGGGTCAGACACACCTGCAAGCATGCAGCTTTAGTTACCATTTACCTTGTCTTTGTGTAGGCGAAAGGCCAACAAAATAACAACAGGTTATCTGTAGTCAGATTCTACTGTATAATTACACACGATGTACCAATCATTTGTGACTCATAAAAGGCACTACAGTACTCACAGTGACAGTGGCCAGGAGACCCTCTGGCACGTTGGCAACAATGAGTCCAATAAGGAAAATGACTGCTTCCAGCCAAGTGTATCCCAGGATGAGAGAGAGAATGCCGAAGGTGCTGCCCAGGAATACGGCGACGCCTGTGATGATTTTGATGAAGTGGTCGATCTCGATGGCGATGGGGGTCATTCCTGCATCCAGGCTCGAAGCCAGAGTGGCGATACGACCCATGACGGTACGGTCGCCTGTGTTGACAACAATGCCTCTAGCGGTACCTGGACAGAGACAGACAGTTACATATCAGTCACTTATTCTAGATCCTACATCATAAAAATGTTTACATTGTAGATTTTATCTTTTGTTTATCAAAAACGATTGCATTTTGTAGTATTACTCCCTAAAAATATCTATAGCCATTGAGACTGAACATTATGACAACCTGTCTAATATACTGGTCTGCAGCTACTAAGCATTATACTATACGCACCAGGTACATTTTGGCTCATGGATGTACAGAGCCTATTTGTCTTATGCTGGCTCAATATCTTTCATAAACAGCTGTATCTTCGACTTCCTGATTGTATTCTACCTTCAACACAGTTGGTAGAGAAGAAAGCAATGTTCCTGGTCTCCAGTGGGTTGTCGTTGGATAATTCTGGGCTCCTTGTCTGGGCCTCAGATTCACCTGTCAGAGAGGAGTTGTCCACCTGGAAGAAGATGAATGAAGAGAGACAGAGAAACAGAAGATTTCCCAAACACTACTCACCAGGACGTACCTAACTTAATACTTATTACTGTATATTCACTATTTATTTATTCTGTGTATATACAGTTTATATACTTTTTAGAGTAGGCCTACTTCCATTCTGTTTATATACCTTAACAGTATGTTTCCATACTGTAATATGTACATATGTCTATATTTTTGCACTCTGTATTGCGCCAGTCACACAACGAACAGTTTGCTTTTTATATAGCTGGTCTGGTCTAGTTACTGGTGTCTCGCCATGCATGTTGTAATCCTACTTGTAATCATGTTTGTTAGACTTTGAGAAACACCATTCTGTTCATTGATAATAATAAACACATCTCGAACTTGAAATTTATATTGAAACTACAAACTACAGTCTTTAAACAATTATATTACATAAAAACCACCAGTTTATTGCACATTGCAATTAGGCTAATGGGAAATTAATGGTTTATTCCGGAAAAAGCTACCTGCTCTGCATCTTTAAATGGGTTTTTCATATGTTTAATGTATTTTCTCAAAGTGCATTTAATTAAGAAACAGCTACATAATTTTTATAAAATTACATATATACTGTAGATATAGATATAGATATGATATCTGATATTTTGGTTATAGGCAGGCGTGAGAAGGCACAGTTGATATTCTTTGTGCACTGGGTTAAATCACAGGTCAGATATTATTGGAGGTCATAGTCAAATTTGTTACAGTGACTTAGATGCTTCAGGAATAAATGGTCGACATGGAGTCAACATGGAGGTACAAACCTTGCAGCCGTGAGCAGAGATGATACGCAGGTCAGCAGGGATCCTATCTCCACCCTTGATCTCCACCAGGTCTCCCACCACCACCTCCTCAGCATTGATACATTTCTCCTCACCATCGCGGACAACCAGGGCTTGCTTCAGGGATGCCACAAAAAATGCTTCTATTGATATTCTGAACACACAGGCAACAGTAAAATACTGGCATTGATGCAGTATGTAACAATTGCTAATTCTGAATGATCAATACTGCTCCATGAGGAATTTTAATTGATAACAGAAACGCTCATTGGCTCCAGTCACCATCTGGTTCTCTGAAAAGGAAATGTTTCACAAAGGTTTTTAAAGGTTGGTATAAACCATACATGTGGGACTAGATTTCTGAAGGATTCCATGATATTGTTGCTCTTGGCTTCTTGATAGTAGGTGAAACATCCAGTGATGAGGACGACAGCAGCCAGAACAATACCCAACCACAACTGCGAAGGACAAAAATGTAAAATGTCAGAAAATCTACAGCATTTCTTTTCCCATTAGGCATCATACAGGCTATTTTAGTAAACAAGACTGGTATTTACTGACTGTAATAATTACATTTTAATTCAACATTTTTATCCTCAACAGTAAATGTTTCATTATTTGAACAAATAGGATTTAAACTAGACCTGTCCCAATAAAAAATGTTGTTGGATGATACATTGTCCAGTCAGCAGAATTTGTAGACTATGGTAATTTTCGATTCTTCATACATATCGCTAATTCTGTAAATATTTTACATCAGTGATGAAAAAAGGATGATGATGAAGGGTTGAATGACCCTTTAATTCTGTGAATTAGTATCTTAATTATAGTGACAGGCCTAGTAGCCTAAGCAAAGCACTCCTGCATTGCCATTGTCATCTGTGTTAATATACAACTCCTTACGTTGTCCTTGGCAGGTTCCTCTTCCGACAAAACCTGGATTGTGTAAGCTATGACACAGAGCAATGCTCCAATCCACAGCAGCATACAGAAACCACCAAACAACTGAAAGATTAAAAAGATAGTCAAGTAGATTCTAGCCTATGCCTGCATAGAATCCACACAGTCTGTATAAGCATAAAGAAACGTTGTAGCCTACCTGTCTACAGAACTTGATCCATTCTGGTGTGGTGGGAGGAGGCGTGAGGGAGTTGGGGCCATCCCGGGCCAGGACCTCTTTTGCCTTTGAAGTGGTGAGACCCTGGAGAGACAGAGAGGTGATACATGAGATATATGACCGACAACGCTCCAAAAGCCCATGTCTCCTGGTGACGAATACACACACTGGCGTGGCTTACTCTGCTTATATCTGTTCCATGTTTCCTGCTAAGTTCATCAAGGGTTAACTTGTGATCATTCTGTGGATGGACAGAGAGGAAGAGAGCGAAACATTTAGAAATCACACAAAGAAATGCAAAAAAACTAGACATACCCCCCACAAATAAGTTAACCACAGTAAGAGAACAGTACTCACCATATCCACCTCCTTCTTCAAGTCAGCCAGATCAGCTTTCTTATTGGCCTTTTTCTTTTGTGTCTTTTCTCCATTTTCAGATGTTGCAGCCAGCTTGTATTCATCCTTCTCATTCTAAGAGCAACACAGAACATTGCTCACATAACATTCCTCGTAGAAATGTCTGTTTTAAATGTGTTCTGCTATATAATAATATTGTGTTAATGTATAATCTCACTTTCAAAGTATCGAATACAGAGTACAGATTCATTAAATAACAGATAAAAATGTAGTAATGTATTAGCCATGCTCTACAGACTGTTGAATTTGGATATGTCATAGATCCAAGTTATTTAAATGGTCTGCAATGTGCTCTACAGACTGTATTGACATATCATAGCTCCAATAGTTTTTTGATCTTGAATATAATGCTAATAAAATATTAATATATTATACATTTTGCAGTCCTAATTACTGATCACCAACTGCAGCATAGTAGAACATGTGAAGCAACATTTGTTATTTTATTTTTTATTTCAATTAAAAGACTAAACTGATCGAAATCGAACATATGTGTTCACTTCTGATCAAACTAACAGAACTTACTTATCTAACTTATTACTTTCTGACCCTTTTAAATATTTAAACACTTATTCAGTGTATCAGGGAGTCGTGCGGACCGATTTATATTTATACACAATATATTTATTTAAGTAAGAAACTTGAAGTAAAATTAAGTTAACTGTTGTTAACGACTGCCCCCGCGCGCGGGTGCGCACCCCCCACTACCCTATTCGAAAGAGAATTTTTTTTTATATATAAATGTCTAACAGTATTATTATACACGTCT
>JAODUE010000012.1:878112-897433 GCA_027564755.1 Amblyopsis hoosieri
ACAGGCAGACACAGGAAAACATGGCTTCCCAAAGAAGATAGGATATGTAAATACTGTGATCTAAATGAGCCTGAAACAGAAATTCATTTCCTAACAAAGTGTACATTATATATAACACTAAGAGAGAAACACTTTAGATCTGTGGAGGATTGTTTAGGCTCTCTGAGAGACTTTAAAGAGTTACCAGATGAAGCCAAACGTACACTATTGTTGGGTGAAAATGAAGAGAGTTGTAACCTAGCAGCGCTTCATGTAGCAGCCTGCCACAGGAAGAGGGAAATACACATATCTTAATCATCTGTATTGTTTATAAAATGCATGAGGTTTCATTGAAGAATGCGGCCATGTACTACATGTTATAAATGTTGGAAATGCTTTACTTTTATTGTTAATTTTCTTGTTAATTTTCATCCTGTACTGCTTTGGCAATATAAGTAACTGTACTGTACACTTGTCATGCCAATAAAGCACAATTTGAATTTGAAATTGAATTTGAGAGAGAGAGAGAGAGAGAGAGAGAGAGAGACTGAAGAAAACAGAAAGCAGGTCGTGCATGGACAGGGTCGTCCTGGGGCCGGCTGTAGACGTCGGTGGACACAGCCATGGCAGCCAGCAGACAGCTGTTACCAATGTATTCTTCCTCACCAAGGCAGAGCGCTGATGTTTTCCTTGGCCCCCACATCAAATCATGCCCTGCGGAACAAGGGGCTTTCACAGAGTTTATTAAAAGTGGAATCAGCCAACTTGTAAACTAACACACTTTTTGTCAAATTCTGCGAATCTCCTCATGGTTTGCTAGCTGTCTGTTCTGTGTGTGCTAGAATAATAATCTGGCGTTTCTCCACAACCCTGGCTCTGAAAAATGGGAACACAAACAAGGGCGCAGACTGCACCAGAACTACCCCAGCCTTGGCAATATACGTCCGATGTGTGGGGCAGAGCTTGTGAAGGAGCACCCTATGGAGGTGAAGGGAGAGGTGTTTTTGTTTTGATCGGTTTCACAAAGCACTGCTGACCTCGCCTTTGAGATACTGTCTGCATAGGGATGATGTCTGCCTGAGGCCAGTCTCACAGGCCTGGATGCATTATTTTACCTATTCAACATCTGGGGACATCTGCGGGACAATCACTTGTGCACTTCAAGCACACAGAGTCAATCGCAGTTTATATAATATCAATTTCACTGTAGCTCATACAATCTGGCATCTAATATAAAACAGTCATTGACAATTACATAGTGCATTTTCACTGTTAATAATAATGTCTCAATTCAACTTATATAATATAAAAACTAATATAATATAATGTGTCTCAGTTTAAATCTTTACGCGCTGCTCCCTGACAGGACGTACGTGGCCGGCATCAAGCGGCCGTTCTCCGTGCGGTACGACCCGTACACCAGCAGCATCGAGGTACTGGACAACCCGCTGAAGATCAAGGGCGGCCTGGAGTCCGTGAAGGATGACCTGAAGATTCTGACGGACGCGCTCAACATCCTCTCGTGATGACGACCGCGGCCGCACTCTGCCCTGGACCCCCCCCCACACACACACACACACACCACCCGCGCTCTCACCGTTCTGTCCGCTACGTGCTAAGTGTCTGTGCTTACGTCTAGTGCTCCCGTCTGTCGTAGCTCTGTCGCTTGAAGCGGCCCATCGGCTGACCCCACCGGTGGCAGGGATTAAAACAGTGGCTCTCAAACCTCTGCGCCATGAACGACACAAACAAATTATTTCACTAGAATGTAACATTGATGTAGGCCCTAAATCAATGTTTCTATTATTATTATATTATACTTATGCAAATATATTAAATAGATACATTAATAACTTTTTGATATACAGTATATATATATTTCTTTCATTTTTAAAACATATTTATTTTAGCATTGTTATTATTAATTTTTTTAATTTTGGGGTTCCCCAAGTTACTAAATTGGGGGGCCCCAGGGGTAGACCGGGCCCCCAGAAGCATGTGGCTACCCCGTGGGATGATCTGACACAGTTTGAGAACCACTGGATTAAAACCTCGTTGCAGTGCAGGCATCGTTACCCAATTTTAAGTGTGAGTTTGAGGGTGAACATTTCAAATGATGCTTGTTTCATAACCATTAAGAGTTGTATCTACTGGGAAATGTGTGAGAAATATGTTAACAAAACCAAATCAAAAGGAATTTGTGATCATGAATGTATTAAAAAAGGGATGCATTATTACAGTTATATTGATTACAAATTGTAATTCTACTGTTGTAATGGAAAATAAACTGTACGTTTTAATGTGGAAAATATTTTAGTTTAGAGACATAGAGTGTTATTATTTTCCAAACAACTGATTTGGTATTTGGCTATACTGTATCTCTCCTTGCGGTTGAATTGTACGTAATTTGCTCTTGCAAATTCATAATATTAAGGAGAGAAGGGGGGTGGGGGGTGAAATGGCTAGTTTTCATTGCTAGGCTAATTTGGGCTAAAATAGGAAGTGATCATTAACTCTCACGGCTTAAATTTATCCATATTATATTTGTATTATGTTTAATTCCACTTACTGTTTATAATGCCATCTAGTGGGACATCCAGACGTGGCAATGTTAACTGAAAGCGTATGTAGGCATATACTTACCGCGTCCACAGCAATTAATACATTCAATTGGTATTCATAAAACGTAGGTTTTATAAAAGTATGAACGCCTCGTTTATTGCTCTAAATACTTGCTTCAGGGCACAAAAATGTTATATAAATTCCACTTAATGTTTGAATATATTAATATATGAAATCATACTTTATTAATCCGCCTTAGGAGAAATTAATTCTCTGCATTTAACCCGTCCCCGAAGGGAGCAGTGGGCAGCCACTCGTGCGGACCGACTCCAGATTGAGGCCAGTGTCTGGTCAACAGCACTGACTGGAGGGTGAACCTGACATGTTTTTGATAGTGGGGGAAACCCACGCAGACACGTGGAGAACATGCTAACTCCACACAGAGTTCGACTGGGGTTTGAACCCGGGACCTTCTTGCTGTGAGGTCACAATGCTATCCACTGGTGTAGCCCCGTGCCACCGTGTAGCCCATATCGCTCATGCATAACTATTTAAATCAGGCCAGTGATCACTTCATAATAACTTGCTGTAGATTACTCAACTGTATTGTAAGTGTCGGTATCTAACCTTTGTAATACTATCCAAGTATGCCACTAGAGGGCGTAGTCCAACAACCTATCCATAGAACTATAGAAAATATCCCATCCCACATTTTAGGAATCTGCGGATTGCAATCAACTGAATCTATCCCATTAAACTGAACTGGTAAATGTTGTTAATGCTTGTGTAATGCTTCAAACCTTTTCCGTGGAAGGAGATATTGTAAAGCAAACACGATAATAGGCTTACATGTTTGGCTTTCTAATAAACTATAGGATAGGCTGATAGTTACAGTAATAGCGGCTACAAATAAAAAAAGATAAACTATATTTGTGAGCTATCATGATTTCATATCAGAAGGTAAAGCAAAAGGACCATCAAAGGACCTGTATCATCATATTCACCTACAACACAATTTAGTAATTTGGCAAATCATATTTATAATCAAATATCTGTTATTGATGTCATGATTTCTAGCCATCAGATTAAGAGAGGAGCTCAGCTCTGCTCTTAATTAATCCATGGCAACGCTTTGTGGCAAAGGGTATGCTATTGACCAATAGTGTTCTGCATTGTTCTCCACCAGACAAACAACCAGCAATCATATATGTGGCCACTAGGTGTCAGCCTGATGACGTATTCACATGCGGTATAATTTAAAAAAGAAAAAAAAAAGTATTGTCATTATTATTATATGTCACAACTTGTACTGTGCTTTAACCAGGCTACGTCAGAATAATATTACCAGACGCCAAAGTGCAGTTGTTCGTGTATGTTTCATAATACTGCCTTATCAGCCACAATTTGGGATAGCCTACATATATAGGCGCGTTTGATTGTGATTGTGATCCAGACATTTTTTTCAACATCGGATAGGATATTATCCTACTTAACAGAACCCACAAATGACTGGTCTTGCTACTGATCCAGCTAAGCAGCGAAGCAGCTGGTCATTCAACTGACTTTTTCCTTATAGGCTAAGTTTTATGTCTGACCATCACGAAATATGATCCAGAGTCCAGCGGCCACACAGTTTCGCTCGAAATCATGAAAACGAATTCAGTGGTTTATGTAGCCCTCACCCACCTCAGCGACATTTAATGGTATATGGGACCTATTGTGTGTGTGTCTGCGCGTGCGTGCGTGCGATTATTTGTTTGTTTGCGTCACAACACAGCCGAAATTCAACATTAATTCCACTCTAGATAATAATCTTAATTACAAGAAAGCAAGACGTTGACATTTCGCCATGGCGTCCGTTTTTTTTTACCATCGAGAAGGAGGCGAAGGAGGAGCAAAGAGCGACGTGGTGCGGGTGGGGGGGGCAATGGGCGTGTTTTGGTATATAATTCTTCTCCCTCAGAACTTTTGCCTGTCGCCTGGTCTTTGGGACAGCCTCACATATCATCTCTATAGACTCGCCAACTGGGAAACTAACTTACCTGCAATTTTCTCGAGCCAAAATAGCGCCCCAAACCCGCGACTACTCCCACCTGACATGGAAAGCCAGCAGCAGATACAAGGACGCCACTCACTTTGCCACGCCTGCCGAAGGACGGAGATAAGCAGAATAAAGGTAACTCGCGATGCCAGATATGTGCGTGTCCGTTCTCAGCTCTGCGTCGCGCCTCCGTGGGCTGCAACCAAGTGTCTCCCCGGTTGGTAGATCGAGGACAGCAGCTGAGCGCTCACACTGTGAGCGGCAAACGTCGCTTTCACGTTTTGCTTTGTGCATTCTCTGGACCGCCGAGCATCTTCTTACGCGTTCACGTAGCAGAGCACATCAGCTGGTGCACAGATTGGTTACAGGAAGCTTTGCTGTCGCTCGCCTGTGCTCAACGGACCTTTAGGGTGGTCGTAGAGAGCCCGCGGAACTGCTCGTATAGCCTATATGTACGTTCTCTCGTCCGAGTTCAGATGAACTCGCAGGAGCTTGGCTTTGCCCGGCAGATAGGGGGCGACATTTCCGCGGGTCAGCGAGCTCACTTCAGGGTGAGCAAGGGGAAATATATGCTGACTCTGGCTTTTTCCTTGACTATCGAGCAGCCGGTCTTGCAACTTTTTGAGGGGTTGTGTAAGAGAGTAGCCTATGACAGACATGGACTTTCTTTTTCCAGGTGCAGCGTAAAGACAGGGGCCATACACTGCAGCCCTGTCTTTTAGCTAAGAGCACAGCCTATGATTTCCTCATCGTTTAGTACCTGTTGTTAAAACGCGTATATCTTTATAACGTTGGCAATCTGATCTGACGTCTGACCTCAAAAACGGTAACGCGTTAAGGCACGTAATGTTATAAAAACACACGCTGGTGTTCACTTAAGGACTAGTAGGTACTGCTGCTGTAATGTGCCCGTTTTCTCCGCAGGTCAAGAAGATGTCTTGGACGAGCCGCTCGTTTGTGTGCGCGTTGGCCCTGACGCTGTACGTCGTGGAAATGGCCTCGGCGGAGACGCTGTGTGGTGGGGAGCTGGTGGATGCGCTACAGTTCGTCTGCGAAGACAGAGGATTCTATTTCAGTAGGTTTACTGCGCCGACATCCCCAGAAAAGGCCTGAACTTGATTTGCATTTTCCTTTTCTTTTGTTGTTCAGTCAGCTTGTTTTCATTCTCTCTGGCGGCGGCGGCGGCGGCGCCCAAGTCTGTGGGACAATCCGCGTGCGCCTGCGTGCCTGCGTGCGTGCGTGCGTGCGTGCGTGCGTGTGTGTGTGTGTGTGTGTGTGTGGTTCGTTAACTTGGGTCTGGTCCACGCACGCACAGAACGCGGCCAGCACAAGCTGTGTGGCCGCGTCTCAAGACGGACTTGCCGCCGCGTTGAGCGTGCGCATTGTGCCTCGTATTCAGACCCCCATACCTCTGATTACATATGAAAGGGCGGCGAGCAGTGAATGAACACACGATCTCAATGCGACACAATGGGCCGTTTGTTTACCAGCGCATTCCGAGGGGAAAAGTAATGGCGTCCCTAGAGGCACGACAGTCACCTCGGAGCCGACGTTCCCAGGCTTGGCAGTGGTGACCACACACCGGTGATTCAGGGAAACTGTTTTTCATGTCATGCCGTGTTCATTGAAACAGTGTGACAAAAAAAAAATGTTAATCATTCAACGAGTTTAACGACTAACCTTGCAGGGAGATTAATGCCAAGTAGACACAGTTTAAAGGCGTACTATGAAGCAATTAGCTGGCCCCGTTTAAGGTGTTTGAGTTTATTTATCGATTTCCACACCTCCTCACAGTACAATAGATGAACCTCTATTCTTACCGCTCTCTCTCTCTCTCTCTCTCTCTCTCTCTCTCTCTCCAGCTCGGGCCAAGGCATAGCCATTCTTTCACTCTTTTTTTTCTTCCTGCAATCAAATCTGACCCAAGAGATTCCTCCAACATTTTGTTGGGCATCGTACTTTAAACAAAGCCTTTATTGATCGTGGATAGTGTTTCCCTGTGCAACATCCCAAGCCAGCCTCTCTCCAATACGCCTTTGTTGTGCATTCCTCCCCTCTTGCTCTCTTGGATCCTTTCTTCTCCCACTCTCTCTCTCCCTCTTTCTCTCTCTCTTTCTCACTCTCTGTCTTGGGTGTCTGCGTTGATTCGGCAGACAGCAAGGTCACAGAGCAAACTGCCGTGCACGGGTTTATTTACTCAGCTAGCGGCACACGGGCGTGTAGTGGGCCTACAGTACCAGGGTCTGTCTGTGGAGGTGTAGCTGTCCTCTGTGTGTGTGTGTGTGTGTGTGTGTGTGTGTGTGTGTGTGTGTGTGTGTGTGTGTGTGTGTGTGTGTGTGTGTGCCACAACAGGTTATTACCAGTGGTCTCTCATAATGGGATACCTGGAATTAGATTAGTAAACCCCCCCCCCCTCTGCAAACACAGGATTTGCCCTTTTACCATTCCACCATCATACCACCGTTTGACTGACGGCCATTTTGAAAAGATAAATAAATCAAGAAAACCAACAACATTGACCAAACGCCCAGGCTACCTTGCTCCATCCCGCCCGTTCACTGCCGAGCTAACACCTTCCCCCACCCCTCCCCCCTTCTCCAACAGGCAGGCCGACCAGAACCAACAATCGGCGGCCCAGCCAGAGCCGCGGCATCGTGGAGGAGTGTTGTTTCCGCAGCTGCGACCTCAACCTGCTGGAGCTCTACTGCGCCAAGCCCACCAAGTCCGAGAGAGACCTGTCGGCCACGTCCATGCACGTGGTGCCTGCGATGCCCGCTCTCAAACAGGTGAGCCCCCCCAACCCCCACCCCCAGCGCTGCCCCTATGCCCCTATGCCTGCTTGCTGCTTGCGAAGAAGACAGGTTTCTCTAGTCAGGCGGTCAAACAGTAAACAGGCAGAACCGCTGACCGTCGTGGTAAACACAGCCGTCGCATATGGCTGTGTTTACGGTTAGCCTTAGCATGCTGGCTGGGTCATGCACGTTGAGAGAGAGTGTGTGTGTGTGTGTGTTCGTGTTCAAGGGTGTGCGTGATAAAGGTTTATGTTCCAGCCTGCGTGTGTGTGTGTGTGTGTGTGTGTGTGTGTGTGTGTGTGTGTGTGCGTGTGTGTCTATCACATTAGTGTGCAGTATGAATTAATGTTATTGTATTCTTGACAGCTCCATTTCAATGAAACATTACATGTTCTACAAACACCAGTGCTTACATGTTTTTTCTCTCCAACAAACACCTGGCAGCATTTCCTCCCAAGCCAGACGTCTGACCCTAGCCCTCACCTGTTTGGACGTCCAGCGTGGCGCAGGAGGACGCTTTCCCGGCAGCGTTGACGGCCGTGGCGCGGTACGTGCCCGCGTCGCTCGGCCTCACCCGCTTTATCACCAGACTGTGTCTCCTCCCCTCGGCCCTCAGCGCGTGATACGCATCGCTAGCTAGCTCCTCGCTGCCCTTCGTCCATGTCACTGGGTAGAGAGAGAGTCACGTGCATGCTCAAACACATTGTTCACACTGGGTTAAAGGTATTGTCAGCTATTACAAGCTAAATGTAAGATAATACACTTTTTGTCAAATTCAACAAATATCTCCTCGCATTTCGCTAGCTTACCGTTCCCTTATGAATTCGATACTTATACACAGCACTGGCTCCAAAAATAGTAACATAATCAAAGTGGCGAACACCGCACGTATAAACAAAGCTGTAGTACTGTGCTTTGCTTCACAATGCATTTTGATGTGTGAGGCAGCGCCGCGGAGGACTGAGTGATACTGCTTTGCTTTGAGCTTGGAAGTTAGCAAGCATTCTCGAGAATTACTGACCCTACCTTTAAGTACAGTAGGATAGACAGACACAGCCACTACACACAATATACAGTATACTACAACTAATGCTGACATAACCATGTATATACCGTATATATACACATACACACATATGGTATACACTACAGTATATGTGTATAATATATACTGTAGTCATACAGTATATTTGGCCTATATTGGTGGGTCTGTGGGTAAACACTGCTGCAGCTAGTGATCTAAATAATGGGTGTGTTAATTTTAAGTGTTGGCATAACTACTCACAAATTGTGAACGCTTGCTCATCCAAACATGTAAATTAAACTGATAAAAGGATCATATTTTATGAACTGTTGCTGTGTTAACCCTGCTATTACATGCTCATGAAACAGGGCTATTGTCTTGTGAGTCAAGTTGTTTATAAGAAACATAGTTTAATTATATATTTTATTATAATCGTTGGTAACGTGTGCTTGGTTTGTATTTATAATAAGAATAAGAATAACTGTTCTATATGGTCATTTGACAGCCCTTCAGTCTTGTCAGGTACCTGTTGGGGGTGGGTTGCCAGTGACGCTGCATCTTAGAGTGACCTGGCAATAAGCGTGTGCCCTGGTGTCCACTAGGGGTCTCCCAAACCCCGGGGCCTCTGCAGGACCCTCCTCAGCAGACGTGTAGGCATCGTCAGAGCTCCCTGTGACGTGAATGGTCAACCATATAGTGATCTAACTGCGCTTGACGTCCAGATTTCATACACAGGTCCTAAAATACTATGCTGGTTTTGTTCTGTGGGTGTGACTTCTAGTTTGTGCAATAGTTAAGTGTGTTTGACATGGTTTCATGGACCTGCTGTTGCTATGCAACCTATTTGCATGTTGAAAAGGTCAATAACATAGTATATTTAGGGCATGCCTGTATATTGGTAGAAACTGCCAGATTTACAGTAATTTAAGTACTGTAAACTATTCCATTTTACTACATAAGAATGGCTTAAGATTGCAAATATCATTTAAAACAGAATTTAGTAGCTATTGGAGAGGTTCGTCCTACCTTCTTCTGGAGCTGTGGGGTGAGCCAAGCCATCCTTCTTGGTTCTCTGACTCCTCCCGTCTGTTCTGTCGCTGTCCCCCTCAGCCCTCCGTTCTCCAGCGCTCTCGACCTCCATGGGCTCCTCCACGAGAATGGTGGGGATAGTGGGGCTCCGCAGAGCAGGAGACGACCTCCCGGCCTCCGCCTTTCTCCGTTTCATCAGAGGACTGATGGAGGAAGAAGGGGATAGATTGAGCCTCGGAGGCTTCCTTGGGAGTGTAGAACCTGCGACAGGCGAATCTCTTTTGCCCGCCGAGGGGATACTTTGTGAGGGTAAAGGTTCCCCATGTGGAGAGCCAATTGTCTTCTTGTCAGACTGGAGAGGTAGCTGTGATACTGGAGAGCCTTTCAGGGTTTCCCTGAGTGGAAATACAAAGTTGTTACGTAGTGCTGGCAGTGAACGTAGTGCATACATTGCATTTGAAGTGGTATATTTTTATTTTTTACAATGCACACAAACATCCATGCATCTAATTTTTGACGAACATGCTTATGGAATATAGAGTATATCTCCTCCAACCTGGTTGGGCTTCTTCTTGAGGCTGTTGGAAATGGTTGCCCTGGTAACTTGTGAACCGGTGCTGTCTCCATGGAAACAAACATTTCTTCAGCGCCTGATGCTGAATGTGGTATTGTTACCCCCTCCTTCAGAACATTAGCCCTGTGCTTTCCCACGTTTTCATCTTGGGTCTGCGGAGACGTTTGGAGCATAGACTCCACCTGTAGCTTCCAATCCTTTTCTACAACCAGTGCCTTTTCCCTCGCTTCCAGCTTCTTCACCACCTGGGGAGGTATGGGTTGTATCCTTCCCAGGGATGGCCTGTCTTTCTGGGACAGCTGCTCAGAGGAGTAGGCCTTCATCAGGTTGGGTTTGTTCACCAGCTTCTTGATCCTCTGCAGCTCTTGGGTGAACTTGCTCTGGAAACCCTGGAGTCTTTCAGTGTAGCTGGCCGGGTCCTCCAAGGACGAGGCCCGCTGTTTGAAGGAGGATCGCCTCTGGGCCGCGTCCTTCAAGACCGTCCCGTCCTCTCTCCTCCCACATCTGGTGTCAGACTCACACGAAGCTGCCCGTCCCAACATTCCTTGCAGACGATCTGCTGTACACCCACCTCCTTCGGTGGAATCCACGCTCCCCATTCGCTCCTCAAAAGCGCGGACCTTGTCGAAGATCTTGGGTCCCGCACGGGCCAGTTTGGGCGTCATGGCAGCTGAGCTAGATTTATGGGCTACATGGGTATTGGCCGTGGCCCGTTCCTGGGCTTGGTCTTGAGCCGGCGTATCACTGCCCTGTCTGTGTGAGCTCCAGGATAGCTGGTCAGAGACTGAAGAGACTGGAAGGGTTTGTGGGGCAGCAGAAGATGTGTGGGAGGAGAGGCTCTTTGATTCACGTGTAGTTTGAATCCTACAGGAGTTTGAATTAAGGGGAAATGTTATGCGTTAGCGGTCGTGGAAAGAGTTTAACAGAGTCTCCGGGGGGGCGTTGAAGGACCGTAATAGGGGTCCATTATTATGTGTGACTTTGTGTTTGCTGTTTGTTCTAGTTTTATGCCTGCGTTCATTGTGATGCACTTTCCCAGACAAAACAAATATTAAATTATATCAAAATTACAAAAATGTGAATGAATAAATGTTACAGAGATGTCTATCTTGCTTCAAAAGAGCTAACTCAAAGTGGGTTCACAATAATTATTGTATGGGCATGTTGTAATCAAATATCCAAAGACAAATCCATACAACAAATCAACATAAGCAAATATAAAACAATAGTCTAAATAAATTATTATAATACTCTGGTTCAATTAAAAATATCCGTGTGAGAAAAGTCCTACTAATACTGGCTTGTGTCAAAGCCAGCAATGCATGCCACAGCAAACCAATGACAATTAATTATGTTAATAGATAAGTGAAAGTCTGCTGAAAAGATCATGCAGTTAATAGAGTGAAGTCCATTTAAAGGTGCTATTGTACTTGCTATAAGAAACCATAATGTAATTAACTACAGGTGATGTGCATTATTAATATTGGTCTGATCTGATCACAAAAAACAAACAACACAACCATGGAGTCAAAGGAAAGTGTAAAGTCAAAATAAAAATACAAATACAAATCAACAAATAAATGTACTCTGAAAATGCTGGATTTCATGAAGTAAAGGAAAAATAAATTGTAATAATGTATGAAATATAATTCATATGCATGAATAAGGGGGATGTATAAAGTTATCGTTGAAAGTCAGAAAATTGGTTTTGTGGCCAGTTTCTTTTCAGTGAAATCCTCGCAATGAAAAAAATGACTGCTATAAGGGCATAGAAAATGTCCTTCCTCTGTAGAGGCTGAACATGCTTCCATAGTAATCGCTGCCTACAGACACACTTTCCTCTGACCCCTGGACGGGTCGGGCCAGGTTAGCGTGAGATGCTCGAATCAGTGGTTCCACGCCCAGGTGACGAACGGGGGCCCCGCCATCGGCAGGGTTCCCACTGAGGGCTTGCCTGGCCGGGTTCGTGGGGTCCAGGTGTGACCCCAGAGGGCGTGAGCCCAAGGCCCGGAGCTCTCGCTCCACCACAGGGTCGTAGTCGCCGGGGAGGGTGGCTCTGCGGTCGGAACCATCCGGGTTTATGTCCATCATTCTCCCGCCTTCACCTTGGGAGACAGGGCGAGAGACAGGGAGGGCGAGAGAGAGAGAGGAGGCGAGAGAGAAACTTTTAAATAAAAAACAGCCCTTCACCACACAACATTATATTCGTAAATGAAAGGCGTGGCCTCAAGCAAAGCTTAGGAAGACCTAGAAGCTAAAAGGTAAAGTATGAAAATCTTAAAAATATGAATTTATAATCCATGTCTTTTTTCTTTTTTTTAAGCAGTTTTGGCCTGACTTTGTAAACCACAGTGTTTGTAGAGCTTGCTTATCCCATAAATGACTACCCAAACATAAATCCAAAAAGGAAAATAGACAACAACGATAAAAATGTATTGATGGCTAGGTACATAAATACAGGAGAAGTCGTGAAAAAACGCATAGAAAGACAAAAAAGACGATTCATTGCCTGCAAACGGGAAATGAAGAGGGGAAAAAAACAACTTGTATAACAGAGAAAATATCCTTTCCCAGTGGCAAATCATGTAATGACTGACGTTTTATTGACGACCAAGGAAGACAGGAATGCTTTGGCAGTGAAAAGAGAGGGCAGTCAGCATCTTTGCCTTAACAGAGCAGAAGCATTAGCAGTGTAAGCCTTTAAAGTGGGGCGGAGAGCTGGCATCCTTACTGCAGTCACAAATGATACTGACTCAGCGCCATGTATGGAAGCCAATCTTTCCCCAGAGGCCAATGAAAAAAAATACAAAAAAAGATACACCTTGAAATTAATACATGTTAATCTTTTGTTAACAGTTCAGGAAGGCTTCATAAAAAATAATGCACATAAAATGTTTTATTTATATTTATTTTGGTTTATTTAACTTGCTTATAAAACATATTCACTATACCACCTGCATGGTGCCTAGTTGGTGGTATAGATGGTAATCTCTATAAACAGATGTCTGCATATGAATATAGAGAACCTGTAAGCAGCAACATTAGATAATGGTACCGGATGTGTGCTGCTTTCAGTTTGTAGGACATTTGTAGTCCGAGTAGTATTTACCAATCACGTCCATGCGTCGAGCAAATGAGGCAAAACCAATTACCCAAAAGATTATAGTCTGGCTACCATTTATCTTTTTATTAGCATTCTTATGTAGATATATGTTTATAAATAGACGGAACTCCTCTCCAATTTCATTCTGGCGTCTCAAGTAGAAGATCAGACTATAAACAATGACCATCAGACAGAAGAAGTCTTTGCCAGGATATTCAGAACCCTAGAAATATCCCAAAAATATTGGACCTTGTCCCCAAAGGCTTCATCAGCATCAGACAATGTAATCCATGGGTTCCCAGATTGTATTGATGGTAATCTGGTGTAAAAGACATAGAAGACTTTTGTAAATGTTATCAAGACCTGTATGTTCTCAGGTTTCAGAAAGGTTTCCAATGAAAAGTATGTCAGTGTGTCATAATTAGCTCATTTGTATCCAATACATCCAAATTTGTATCATGTAGTCACCTACATTTGCATGTTTCCATTTATCACGCAGCCAGTGAAGTAAAATATGTTGAGTCACTTGAGCATCTTATCAGAATTTTTTTTAATTAGTAGCCTTTATTATAAGAACACTGGTTGGAGTGATACATGCATAGTTAAAAGGCCCAGTGCGTTAGACTGAAATATTGGCTCTCATGGAATGCCTCTTTTCCAATCAAATCACTTGGTCGGAACTAACTGTTGTATACTGTTGCATGACCACACCATGAAGGATTTAGGCATTCTGTCATATTGTATTATTCATCTGTATCCACTTGGATCTGCCTCCAATCCTACTCTGAAATAGTATAATATGACACCTGCAATATTTATGTGCTAGATTAAATAACATGGAATGCAAACACATACGCAGAATTTAAAGGCCTAATGAATATTATACATGCTTTCTATATTTGATCCTCTAACCCCTAGGACCCCTAGCCTCCTCTTTCAGGCCCACTAAACTCTCTCATAGAAGTCACACTAAATACCTGATGGTCCTTTACGTGCAGCCTTGTCCAAGTGCCTCTTGGGCCCTTCCTTGGTTTCCATGGGTACCTGAGGTTCTGTGGCCTCGTCTTCTGTGTTCTCAGAATCTTATGGAATGAATAAAAAGGGGAAAGTATATGTGAGAGGTAGCTGGGCACATGATAATATCATTATCGAGTGTATTTGGTAGATAGAAGGGACGTCAACAATGGGCCCATCCCAATGAAAACATTTCACACATGGGGATTTGAGTGACCTTGAAGAATAGCCTTGGAAATACTTTTGTGTATGAAGTAAATAGCGGGTAACAAAATGTATACCAAAAACATGGTCTTGTATTTTGTTACCCTGCCCACTCGCTCCATGCGGACACATTTGAACATAGTTTGCACCAAGCCGACCATCCATGGACCAGCATATTCCGTGGACACGGAAGGCATACTTTGGTATACTTAAGCCATTACTCGAAACCAGCAGTGGCTCGTAAAATACATGCTCAATACACAATGTCTTCTCAACATCTGTGTCAGCTTGATTCGTCAAGGTTGAGTAGGTTCAGCCAAGTCATTTATTGACACTTTTACTGAGCTATCTCTTTCTTTGGTTGCACACCAATTGGCTTTAAGTGCTTAGTGGGTTTTCAAAGAAGAGTGCCCATGTGAATAGGGGGGGATTTGTATTCCCCTTTGTCTGCCCTGGCATACAGTATTTATTTGTTACTTTTTTTTAGGAACATAGCATCCCAACCAATAACTAAAATGACTCCCAATTTGTTACCCCGCAATTCTGCAAATTTAAACACATTATCAGACACACAGTAGAATAATATAGGTAGGGTTGTCATGGTATAATGATTGAAGTACAATATGTTGCTTAAATATATTATGTTTTCAATAATCAGTGTTATCTAAACTGAAAGATCTACTGTTTTAAATGGAGACTTGCAGAATGGCAAAATGTCTTCCAATGACACGATGACATAAGTGGATGAGCATAGCACAACTATTAGAGTGGAACCTGTATGTCAAGCAACCATAAAGGAGAGCTTATTGTTTCCCCCCAGCGTTTGTCAGATACAATTAAATGCAGTGTGAGGAGAACACGTCATTCACATAACAGATTGTTCAACATTTGATGACGGAAGAGAGAAACAAACACAGGCAAAATGAAAAGCCTATAAACCATATATAGCCAAGACCATCAGCCTAAGATAGCAGGCAGAAGCAAATGGAAACAAATAAAGGGGAGGAAGAGAATCGGGGTGGGGGGATGAAAAGGCGAACGGTGTTTACCATAGCTTTGCTTTCGGCACGAGCGGAAAACTTCGCTTCCGTAGTGGCAGCAATAGAGGGCAGACGGGAGAGCACCGTTACTATGGAAACCAGCATCTCTCTCACCCCTACGACCAATCCTCTTCGTACCCATTAGTCTACAAAATCAGCAGCCACACTGCCGGAGGTGGCTGACAGATAGGCTTGCTGGTTAGAGAGGCTGTTCGGGAGGAAGACAGCAACCGCCGAATAGGCTGTGCCTCGTCGAGCTCGCTTCCTTTTTAGATAATTGCAGAGAGAAAAGTCAGCCGTAATGACTAAAGAGCCAGAGTAACAATCACCTCACATTTCAATCTTACCATTACGTGCGTGTGCATGCGTGTATCAAATGGAGCTAAATTGCTTGCACAACAGGCAAGGGAAATCGACTCTGCAATATAATTACGCTATATTTCAAACAGTCTTTCTGCAATGCATACTATAGAAGAAATTAGTTATACTGTATAACATGTAGGAAAGATGTTTTAGGGTTGTGTAAGATTCCAGTCAGGATAGGATGCCAGAAACCAGCAAGGCCAGGATTTCAGAATATTGAAATATCATGCAGAGATGGAAGAATATGATTACACGTGTTTCTTTGCGGAGGTGGATTTATAATAATAAAGAGCCCTGTTAGCAGCTGAGCATTAAAAATGCATGAAATACACTACAGCAATAAATGTTTCACAACAGCAATTTTAATGTCTTATAAATATTGAAAAGGATGTCTCCAATCCTTTATACTGTATGTTGTTTAAGGCTAAAACCAAAAAGATAATGCCAAAGAATTATGGCAATATCAATGAAAGGATAGAAACAGAATAGAATGGGTGTGCAGAGCTTATCCTGACAACACACCATGGGTAAACCTCCCAAATGTCCGTGTGGAATGTCCAGTCCTCTGAAACAAGGCAGAATGAAATGTATTATTACAAACAAACAGGGATATAGACAAAAGGATGGTTTGCTTTTGAATACCTTTCCCCTAATACAAAGGTTTAGCTATGAACTGTAATAGCCATACTCCAGATCGACGCACAATCTATTGCTCATAAGCAATCATCACCGGAGCCTCATAATAGATCAAAATGTAATGTATGCTCAATACTTTCAGTAAAACTTATAGTAATATAGCAGTATAGTATTAATACATATAAAGTTGAATACGTCAACATTACAGTGCATGTTTAGAAACTAATTGATAATGCACTCGCTTCGTGTTGCTATGTAGGCTATAAATGTATAAAATGTGGGTCACCTTTACAGAAAGAACATACGTTTCACCACAACAGTGACACAGCATATAAAATGAGCTGTGCTAGATTTATTATAAATTATTTTGGACAAGGAGCAGAACCCACAATGACTCATTGCAACGCGTTGGGAGACTAATGCTAAGATGAAATGACTCATTTAATTACATTTCCTCCACGATCCCCAGGTCCATTGGCAGTGGCTAATGTGTTCGCCAGGCAGTTTGATTCAGTATTGACTGCTGCTTATTGTTGCGTGGCAGAATTAGCTAGAAGCTTCTATCGTTCGCTGATCCCCCTATTGTGTACCGTCTAGGCAATCATAATCACCAAACAGCAGCCACATGCAGTGTCTCTTTGAGGATGCAAGGCTCTGGAAAACATTACAAACGCATTCAAATGGACATAATACAAATCCCATGGACTACTGAAATCCAGTTGCAATAAGAGCATGAATGTGTGTGATATTAAATAAAACAGAAACATAAGAGCCCGCTCTCAGCTCTGGTTCTTGTCTGTAGCCTACTGACACACTTTTCCACACGCTGTCTATGCCCTCAGCTTATGAAGGACAATAATTAATTAGATGACTTATTATTAATATTAATCAACTGAACTGCATAGAGACACACTTTAGCACATGGTAACGGTGTATACCGTTACAGCGAATTATTGTAAAATGATTTGCAATTTATTAGTAAAGTATTCGCCTAAAATGTGAAAATCTATACTATATTTCAAAATATCCACCGCAGTGATAATTTTTTATGCTTTTTCTAAAACACATATAAAGTAGGATGATGGTAAAGTTCCCTTATTTTGACAATGTTTGTTGCTAATGCTCTAGGTACTGGATATTAAATATTAAACATGATCAATTAAATCAAACATTACAGAGGTAAACACGTTTGTAGAAAACAAAAGTGATATTACATCAACTGGACCACGGAAAAATGCAATATTGTCAAAACCTTATTGTTTATCATTATTATTGCAATACACGAGTAAGAGGGTGGGGCTTGGCACAATACACAAATCCCTCATAAAATCATAAAGCGCCAGAAAAACATAACAGAATAGTTCAACACTCACCTGAAATCTCTTCTTTGACCAAATTTTCTTCATCTCTCCAAGCTCTCTCTCTCTCCCTCTCTCTCTCTCTCTCTCTCTCTCTCTCTTTCTTTTGTCGTTTTAGGATTACCTGTGGCACGATCTCACAAAAACATCCCCGTCGGAAAAGCTGGGGTGTGGCATCAGCGATGCGAGTCAAAATGGAACGCGGCTCTCTCGTGCTAGTTAATATTCTCCAGCCAGTCAGTAGGAGGCAGAGAGAGCGAGAGCGCAACATAGAAAGAGGAAGATAGAGAGAGCATGCAAAAAAGAGTGCGGGGAGGAAGAAAGAGAGAGAGGGAGACAGAGAGAGAGAGATTGCTGGTTGGCGGCTATAAGAGGACGCAGAAGGCAAGATGCTTCTAATCCAGTGGCAGTTGTCTGCCGTGTACGATCAATGTGAGCATAAAACCTCTCTAACTCCTTTCAAGTGCCTAGTCCCATGATGACAAATATAGAAGGGGTGTCTAACACAGCTGTATCCACTATGAGGATGGGGGGAGCTAACAAAGAGAGTTTATTGCCTTTCACCCAAGCGGCAGGGCTTAGAGTGGAGTAGCTGAGGGATGGAAAGCAATACTGGATTAGTCTACATTTTAAATTGAACTATAACTGACACACAGACACAAAAGATTCAAAGAGAGAGCATACTCCTAAAATAGCTGAGCTGAATATACTGTATATATCATGATTGATAATCATTTGGCGTTGGTTCAATTATTCAGTTTATCGTTTATAGCCGAAATATTTATCTAATAAACCTTTCATTTGCAGCTCTTTCTTCCCTATGCCTCTCTGCCAATCCATCTGAATTTGCCATGCTAACATCAAAACATCAAAAATTGATGTGTGCTATGTGTGGGTGAGTAGGGGGTGTTATATGATTTACACACCCTGCCTCAGTCTTCATCATGCCTGCCTAAAAACAACCCTAATCCACATCTAGTCATCTCTCTCCTCCGTCTCCTCTGCCTCTCTCTCGCTCTCAGCTCATCCCATTGTCTCTTCAGCCAGTGGAAGGAGAAATGCAGCCCTCAGCAAGATATGCCGCTCACTCATAAGTCGTCAATAATGCATCTGGAATTCCAATGTTTGCTGTTTCTGTGCATTCCTTAGACCCACAGTTGTGCACACAGTCAGGCATACAGTACTGTGTGCTGAAATAGACCAATCAGATAAGAGCGCTGTGTAGGCTAGGTATGTTTTAAACAACATACAGATGCAGAAAGGGATATGCACACATTGATAGAAGAGCACAATGCTCACAATAGTTTCTATATAGTAAGCAATTGTAAGATAATACTGTACACGTTATAGGTCATATTCACCAAATATCTCCTCGCAGTCTGCTAGTTTACCATCTCTGTGTGCTGAAAATATAAACTGACACAGCTCTGGCTCTGTCAATAGGAGCACAAACAAAGTGGTGCAGACCGCACGCAGAAACAACATCCTAGCCTTCGCAATGAGTTTCCAATGTGTGGGGAGGACGTTTATGGGATGAGAATCCTGCCACAATTCGAAACCGAAAAAATAAGGTTTGAAAGGTCGTAACTTAGAGTGTGAAAC
>JAODUE010000012.1:903621-915880 GCA_027564755.1 Amblyopsis hoosieri
TCACGAAGAGAGTTCCTGCAGAAATTTCTACCGCAACGCAACGGAAATATCGGTCATTTTAAAATGGCATATCTGTATATACATTGTCCACACGAATGTTGCAAGTGACGTTACAGTCTCACCCACTATGTCATAATACACACTGACCAGAAATATACAGAATTCAGTTTGTGATAGAATATTAGATATATTTTATGTATCCTGGGGAAAGGATGGGGCATCATTCACTCAGCAGTGGGAGTGACATGCGTTTAAAATGGAAAGATTTTGCTTTTGAAACGCTGCTTTCAACCACTCACCCAGACATAAATCAAGTAGTATGCCTTTAATTAAACCAAAATAAGCAAACACTTCCACGTAAGGCCATGAATGTAACAAAAACATTCCAGCGTGTCGGGATCGACACATTGTTGGCTGTTGGACCCACCTATTCTCTCCTGCCCATGGAGGCCGTCAGCCATCAGCTCAGTTGACCAGAACCAAGACCATTGGACATGACACCTGACTGGCTGGGACATTTGACATGGTTCAGAAATGGAAAGGGAAGCCTCTCTGGCTATTGTCCAGGGGGATTAGACCAGGCACTAGACCGAACACAGAGGAGGCTTCAGTGCTGTTGGTCTTGCTGATCCCAAGTCCACCTCTGCACAACAGCCAACGGCCCCTGAAAGTGGGGTTTTGACCGTGTGTGTGTGTGTGCGTGTGTGTGTGTGTGTGTGTGTGCGCACGCGCGCATGTCTGGTGTAACAGCGGGAGATCGTTGTTTGTGTTGCGTATAAACCTTTGAGTGCAATGTACAGATGTGTGAGTGAAAGAGGTGTGTTTTTTGTCTAGATGTCTGGTGGATACGGTGTGAGTGAGTGTGTGTGTCTCATGAGAACAATATTGCAGATTTGTGCACGCATACATTTTGTGCATTTAATCTGTATAAACATCCGTGTGCACATTTTTGCCCCAGCGAACTTGCATACCATAATGGCGTGTGTTTGTGCAGCCTCAAGAGTCTCTGGTTTCTTGTAAAAAGAGGGAGCGACAGTATTGCACATGGATACTGCTGCGATTATGTAACAAAGTAAAACAACACGCACCCCAGACACCGATATCACCATTTATGTTTTTTACACTGCATGTTTATATGTGCAAGCCGCACACCAGAACATAAAACCCTCATGCACTCACAACACACACACAAACACACGGCTTCAGTTGACCTTTGCCCTCTGCAAAGGAACACTCCCTAAGAAGAAAGGTTTGGGGAAGGGGTGGGTTAAATGTGCAAGCGTCATGTCCAAACACCGGTTCTATCTGTTGGTGAAATGCACCAGCCTCTTCTTGTTGAATTAGGAAATTCCTCTGTTTCTTTGATTTCTGTTATCCTATTCTGCAATGTCAAATGTACCTCTCGCACGAGCACAGAATGCACATCAAAGACTTTGAACACTTCTGTCAGACAGAATGGATATCCCAGACATGGATATCCCAAATACACACAATATGTAGATAATGTATAGTAAGTATGCATTATCCTATCTTTCTAGAACAGACATATACACACACACACCTATATCTTTCAGTACTATGGGAGCGGTATTTAGCCATTCCCTCTATCTATTGTCAGCCATAGTCAACTAGAAAACGTTAATGTAAAACACAGGAAATGTTTCATTTAGAAAAAAAAAGTTAAACATTGTAAATTATCAATAGGCTGCAAATATTAAATTGATCTGGTGTGTAGGCCCACAGGTATACTTTATAATACAAACAAATTGCAGTATTATTCACTTCAGTGGATTGAGACAAATAAAAACCTACTTAATCTATGGTAATAAAGATAGTGAGGTTTGAAATATTTTAAATATTAAGTAGCTACACTTCAAAGCCAATGAGATCGTATGAGTGCAAACAAAAAAGGGAGAGTTTTTGTTTTGTTTTGATAAAGTTAAAATATCAACAATGTTCCCGAAGCATCGCTGACTCCACCTTTTACCTTTACCGAGCAACACATTTCAAAAGTAGCACCTCCAGTCCTTATTTTCTATGAAATAGTTCACCTAATTGTAAAATGAACAGTTATGTCAAACATACGCGGTGTTTTTGCACTGTTGTCATTCAGATAGTTTGAGCAAAGACTTTATGCCAGCCTCTCACATGTCTGTTGGGTGAGAGCTGTGTGGAAGATGTTTAAGGTACCAAGCAGAGCCATGGAAATGTTTGAGTTATGCCAACGGAAGTTCGACATTTTCAACGGTCACATGGTTCATAGAGAGGCAAAACCTATTGCAAAATAGTTCCAGGAAGTGCTTGTTGGGCAATTTGAATATATATATATATATATATATACAGATATATAACTAATTAGTAGTCAATAAATTCACTTATTTAATTTAAAATAGCATTTATACTGTACTTTTAGTATTTAACTTCCAGGAACTATTTTGAGGCTCCATTGCTATAAAAAAAAAGGTCCATTGGAGTGAACTGAGATGGCGCAACTCTCTCTTGACATGGTTCCGGTTCCAAGGTGAGGGCAGATGTGTCTGGGCATGGAAGCCTCTGTATGATATATATACTTTATGTTTGTACACAAACATTTTATGGTCCTGTATAGGAATTACTTATGGTACGGAAACACAGGAATGTGAACTAGTCTTTATGCATAAATTATGAGGTTGGTTTGTCAGTTTATGTCTGTCTCCCTGTTAGAATTGAATGCGTGAAATAATGATTTTCTGATTAAATATGGCCATGTTCAGTAGTACCCTATACAGACAAACCAGTTTGTGTCAGCCTTGTTCCTGCAGCAACAAACTGATGAACATTAAATTCAATATATTCTAGCACCCTCTGCTGACGGCCTTATGACTGTAAACCTTGAATTACAGGTGAGGTCATCGAGCCTGTCTTGGAGCAGGGTCTGACAGAGGTCCCAGCCATACGGAAGCCTAACAAAGACACTTCCTGGCTGGGGCCCAAGGAGAGTGCAGTTAGACAGCACAGACAGGAGCAGAAGACCAAGATGAAGACCAACAAACTGGAAGAGGTGAAGACCGCCCGTCTCAAGCAGGTGAGATACTGTACAGGGGGCTATTCCAATGGACAAAGCTATAAACACATAGCTTCTCAAATGGGAGAGCACTGACCCCTATGGGTACTAGTAGGAAATACAGGATAGTAGGCTTCTTATATTTTCAACTTCGATTTAGGCCTGATCTGATATTCCCATCAGTTTGGTCCTGGAGCCATTAAAGCTACACATTGTTTCGTCATTTATAATCTTTAATAGTTTGTAGGGTTGAAGCAACAACTAACATTCAATATTCTTTATTTATGGTGAAATTAAATTTATATGTTTTGGCTCTTATAATTGTATTAAAATAATGTAGTCTGGTAAAGGAATACTTGTAAAATGACAGTTTAACAAAATGTTAAAATATAATTAGTAAGAAACCTTCCAAAAGACAAACACATAAAGAGCCAATCATTGTATTTTGTTTGACTGTTGCCATTGTAAGCAGTTTTAAAAATACGGAACTTTCCAATGTTTTGTAGTGCCATCATGATAGCAACAAAATAAACATTTGTTTGTTTTTGCTGTGTTAGACACAGTGTCAGCAAGAACTAGACCAGGTGCTAGAGCGGATATCCAAGATGCCCTTCAGAGATAATAGAGGCCCTCTGGAAGACCTATATGCCCTGCACATCCCCAACTGTGACAAGAGGGGGCAGTATAACCTCAAACAGGTGAATGGTGCATTTTCCATTGGATTATGTTAGACTTTAAATGGCCTTTTCAGGCTATTCTTTTGTGTAACCTTCCTGCAGGTTTTATAATATACTTATCAAATGAAAAACCTTGCATTTGTGTATGAAAAACGTCATGTTTTATACTTGTTTTATATGTTTTTCATTTCATTTATGTTTATGTATATTAGTTCATTAGTATATTATTAATATATTATTTGTGTAATTAGTAAATTATAAAAAAGAAAACGTCTAAATCACTATGCATGTGTATTTGTGTACTGCAAGTTGCTTTGGATAAAAGCCTATGCTAAATGACATTATTGTAACTATGCTTGGCAAATTAATCTCAATGTGTCCTGGTTCTTCTGCAGTGCAAGATGTCGCTTCACGGACAGAGAGGCGAGTGTTGGTGTGTCCATCCACACACTGGTCGGCCTATTCCATCAGCCCCAACTGTGAGGGGGAATCCCAACTGCAGCCAGTACTTCGGTGGTACTCCAGAAGTGGAGATCACCCCAGTGTTCCAAATATAGTACGCCCCACCAGAGAAAACTCCTAGGAAAGTTTGCGACTAAAGTGTTTGAGCGAGAAAAACAGTGTTTGCGACTGTGGTGCATTTCACATGATCTCTGTTCCTTGTCTGTATAATACAATAGTGATATTTTGAAAGTTAGTCACTTCTATGTGTCACACGTGTTAAAAATAATGATATTTATAGTAATGGATGTTATGCTTTAGTCACCATTTTACATATGTTCTGTAGCTCTAGGTGACACTGCTTTAAAAATATGTGAATTACAGCTAGGACTATCTGGAACATTTTCAGTGTTGTTGTGTATGAGGCATTATAGTATGTTTTAGTTTCAAGCTTGCAGACTACTGTTTTGCTGACTTAGGCAGTATTAAAACCGTCAGTAGGCTTAAATGAAATCTTTATCACTAGAAAGGACATTGTCCAGACAACCTATTAAATGATTATGATAACAAATATAATGCTATCAATTAAAAAGGAAGATTTAGTTTTATTTGACGCTTGTGTGTTAAGTGTGGTAAGGTTTTTTTGTATCACACTTCATTACTGTACTGGCAATGATACCCCTGACAATCATACATAAACACACAGAAATCCTACAGTGTCTGATTAATGATTACATTATGTGGTATACTGTACTCACTGCACTGATATTCATCCCTAGTCTTAATTAAATTATATTTTACAGAAAAGTATTATACACTGACTGTTTAACTTCCAAACCATAATAAGGCTCGGAGTCAATTGCCATGCGGGTTGCTTCTGAAACGTGAGACATGTTGGACCTTGTTTATGAATAAAGTATGAAAACGCAGCAAAAAATGTTTTTTAATCAGTCCAATACAAATAAGGGCAAGTTATAATGATCAAGCACTGTTAGGTAAGTACATTGTCTGCATATACTATTTTTCGTGTCTTTTATATCGCTGACCAGAGAGTGTGCTAATGTTACTTTGTAAGGAAAACAAAACAAGACATTTAATGAATTTATTTAAATAGGTGCTTTGCCATTACAAAAAAAATCAATTATACATCTGATAAATATTTCACTGTTGTGTTCACATTATTCATCATTTTAACCCATAAATGCACAACACAAATGCCTCCACTTTAAAGTTATCTTGACACATCTTTGAATTTTATTATGTTCTTGTTTTCTAATGTAAATTTCTAAGGAAAAGTTATACGTGTATGTTTTACTAACTAGAGTTTACATATTGTAACAATTATAAAGGCCCTAAATATGACATTTATGAGTGACTTTTGATTGTCATAATTATTTACAGATGATCACTTTACAAAAAACTGACTGCTTTGGTACCATCTGTATGTTGCCATGGTACCATACAACTGTCCCCACCAGAGAGGTAATGCTATCTATGACCTAGCCATCCATTTAATTTCCTATTATTCCCTATTATTATGTTTGCAGAAGTGCAACACAACACAACACAGCACATTTACCCATGTAGGGATGGACATTGTGTAGTCTCCAATTGGCATAACACTTGGATGAGGGAGGTAACTGGAATCCCAGGCGAAGGGAAACACGAACATGCAAATATGAAGATATTCAAACTCGTCTGCACGAACTCAGATTTGAAACCAACCCAAGCCGGCCAGAGATATTAGGTTCACCTCATCTTTGACAAATTTAGAATTAAGTAGTTGTTGTTTCTGAGAATGTATGGAGTAATCTGTTAAAGTGTAATTACGTTCACCGCATTTATGAAAACTGGTGAAATCAATTAAAACATTTAAAAGCACACTGTTGGCCAAGACACAACCATTTATTCAATTCAATACATTCTTTTTTTTATGTTTACTTTTGGTATATGGGTATGTTGTGCATATAAGGTCTGGATTTGTAAATTATTCAAATGTCGCTACATTTATATATTCCCTATGAGAGAGAATGAAAAGTCTTTTTAAGAGAATTCCTAAATTATTTTGTTTTGTACACAAAGAAAAAATATTCAAAATATATGATCTACAGTATGTATAGTACAAATTTTGTGCACTACCACTCTACAGTATTTTGAGCAGTTAGGCAAAAGATATGATAAGCATAATCTTAATCAGCATCCAACTGAGAAAAAATAGAAACAAAACTAAACGTATGCAGTTTGTTTCTTCTGCTCTAATATGTCAAAACATCCGTCGTTTGAAGACACAATAGATACGCATGCAAATGAGAAGTCAAAGTGGCATGGGGCAGAAGGCACTAGCATTTCCATACAAACTCAAATACGTCCTGAGAACAAGTTATTGTTGGCCGACAGAGATTTGCCTGTGAAGACCCTCAACATGGGCAGGTTAAGGTGAACAACCTAACCTTTGCATACGATTTGTGTGCAAAATGTGTCCAAAATGGACAGCACCATGTTTTTTGTTTTACCCTTAGCCTCAGTACATTAGGTTAGAGAACTACTGTACAACTACAAGCTTCTTCTTTTGAATTGGGCTTGAAAATTAGCACACACACCTCCCGATATTCAATCAATCAGCAGACCAATGTGAGAAGTGTAACAAACAGGATGGAGGATTAATTATCCAACCTCATAAAAGTACAGTACAGGATATATTTCACTTTGTCACAGAGTGCTATGGCTACATTTAAGCTTTTGCACAGAACACTCTGAATAAGCAGCAATATCTTTAAGAGTTTGAAAAATTCAGCCTGTGGTTAGGAAATCCAAATTCTGTGATGGGTTTAACCTTCCTCTACACCATGGCTTTTCAACAGCTCAGGATAGGCAAACCCGAGTTTAAATGTCAGAATATGAGGTCTTGCATATCTGACACTTGATACAGTCAACGTTGTTAGATTTATCTATATTTGACTCAACTCTTAAGACCATGAGGAAATATATCAAGCCACATTTACGACGTCTTAGCGAATCATTTCTTTTAACTATGTCTACATAACATTTAGACAATATAACACAAAAATATATATTTATTCTATTTTCTATGGAAATATAGATATGAGTCATTATCAAAATGGGGTTATATAACACACACTAATGTAGAAATACTACAGTCAGATCAATGAAGCATGTTGCGTTATCTTAGAAAATAAAAAGGGTGACGGAATCAAGCGTCTATTGTGCGATGTCAAAACTGGACAAGGCTTCCAGCTCGCTTTATATCCACGGCCCCTTTAGAGAAGCGATACAGTCTGTCACACCCGACAGAATATGTGTGGCATTTTCCCCTGTTTGACAGTCATTGGTTGTGCTAGAGTGATTTGCAGGTTGAGACGTCAGGGGGTGCGGCCGGTACATTGTGTGGCGCTCACCCTCATTCATTTGTGTTGCTGCTGCTGCTGTTGTCGAACTCTTTGCACTGAAGGTCCCCGCTGCTGAAATCGATACTGGGGAGTTTCACCCCGAACCGGTCGACGCACCAACAGATGCCCCTCTTGCGCCCACGCGACGGCTTACACTAAGGAACAGGGTTAAGTCAGGAGATATGTACAAGTACAAGTCAAGCAAAGACAAAGTAGTGTGTTAATTAATTAGCACTTGAAATGGTACGCTCCATTGCGCTATAGTGCCGTCAATGCCCCAGTTCACGTTTATATTGAAACACAGTACCATATGGGACCTGCTGCAGTATAAGTTAAGGGTTAATGCCCCGGACACACTGCAAGCGATCTGCTTGTCGCACATTGCTTGTTTACATTCCAGGCTCTGGTTGCCTAGGTCTCCCTCTCATATATATTTCCCACCCGAAATGTTTCCGCTAATCTGTCAGTCAACAAAATCCTTAGCTCCCGTTGGTAGTCGCCTCAATCGTTGTCGCCTGAAGTTGAGATTAGTAACTCGGTACCCGCTCACTTCACGCCGCCGACCGTCATTTCGCCTGTCGTCGCTTCGTCGCGGAATCACATTGACTTTCAACTGTCTCTCGTCGCTGCTAGTCGCTTGCAGTGTGTCCGCGGCTGTAGTTGGCGAGCAGATAGATTGGGCTACTAGGGGGTCACGTCACACCATACCTGTTTACGCTTGAAGAAGCCTTTCTTGTCGCAGTTGGGGAGATACAAGGATAGAGCCAACACCCTTGATGAGTCCTTCATGCTTTGAAGCAGGTTATCTAGTCTTCTCCTGCACGGACCCTACACACACGCACACACACACACACACATATATAGGCATAGTTCAGTCAGGACCACTATAGTCAAATAAGTATTTTAATTACATCAAATTATTTATTTTACGGAAAGCCCAAGGCAGAGCAGCAAAAATACCTCCCATAGGATACATAACAGAGAATGACAATACCATGATATTGAGTAAGAATTGAGTGAGCACAGCATTTAAAGGAGGAGGTGGGGAGGTTGTGGGATGTCAAAAATAATGGGTGTAGACTTTTAAATAAGCGCCCTGACTAGTTTGGCTAATAATATGCTTTGCTGTGATCAACTGGTTAGCGAGCTGATTGTGGTCAGCTGACAATTGAGATTAAGCGTGACTTCGTTGCCTGCCTGAACTATCACTATGCTTGTTGCATATTTATCGTTGTACACTCAAAATGTTATATGCGTTTGTTAAAGGAAGTATGTATGGCATGCAGGGAAAGGTGCTTTTTATTGTCACATGCACATACAGTACATGTTACCAAAATGCATTTATTCATCTGCATTTAACCCATCCCTCAAGGGAGCAGTGGGCAGCTGCTGTGCAGTGCCGAGGGACCAACTCCTGATTTCAACCAGTGTCACTGGTCAGATGGCACTGACTGACGAGAGTGAACCTAATATCTTTTTTGATAGTGGGGGAAACCGGAGCACCTGGAGGAAACCCATGCAGACACGGGGAGAACATGCAAACTCCACACCGGGACAACCGGGGTTCAAACCTGGGACCTTCATGCTGTGAGGCCACAGTGGCCCAGTAATACTGTAATATTATAACTTTTTTCAGTAACTAGTAGCGTAACTAATTACTATTTCCAAAACGGTAATAATATTACAATTACTAATCCAAGTAATTCTGCATTACTGCATTGCAAGAACAAGATTTCTGGTCCTATCAAACTTAGAGTAGGTTAATTGAACCAACCTGTCCAATCATCTGGTTTGAGAGGCTGCAATGTTTTCATTTTGACTGATGGTTGACTCCTAAGGATAATTATTGTTCCAATAAAGAGGATTCAATTCTAAAATGAGCTGGCTACACAGGTTGTCATTTTTCAGAAGGGGCGAGGCAGGGTAGTGATTGTGAAAGTAATATACTGTAGTAATGTAACTAGTAACATAACAAATACTTTTAATACCCAGTAATAAGTAAAGTAATATTATTGCTTTTATTATAAGTAATAAGTAAATAGTCACTTTATACAATTCCAAATGAGTAACTTGCCCAATACTGATTGCATGTATTGTATTAGGACCTTTGCATTCCTGTCTGCGTGTTTGTAAAGTATCCTACAGTGAAATAGTCAAATGAACACAATATACAGTATACAATACAATACAGTGACTGAGGTAATCTCATATATGCAGGCTGCATTACGTACCAACTCGGCCTGCAGCTTGTCAATGGGGGTGTAGTCCAGACCACTATGGGGCCCCAGGCGGGCCAGTTGCTGCATGCGGCCCCTCTCCATCTTCACGGCCTTGGCTTTACGGTGGTCCACGTGGCCCCTGAAGATGGGCACCTTAGCCTGGGGCTGCATGGACCCTGTGGAAGCCAACACAACCTGGTCAGTGGGGGATGGATGGGGCAGCATCGTAGGTGGAGAGAGACTTAAACTAAATACCAACGGATACCATTGAAGGACTTGACGTAATGCCACAAACCCTTTTGTCCCGTGCCCACCATCACCATGGTCTAAACGTTAAGAGCAACTAGAGTCATTAAACCCAAACACAGCGCAGCACAAGAATATTACATTTAGAAAAGGAAAACAACGTGACCATTTCATTGCACCGAGTACATGAATACGTAGGGCTACATGTGGCCAACGGCCAATATCATGCTAGATGTGTTGACATACATAACTAGCACAGCCTACATTTATGGCATATGAAGTTGCCAGTTTGGGTAGGGTAACTTTTATAGCTAGTGGTCCAAATGCGATATTTAGTCTCTCACCCTGGTGAAGGCTCATGCAAACATGCTATTACACTTACAAAGTCCACAAAACCATTGATTCTGTTATCAACACCCAAATATTTCTTGAATCCCCTTTCTCTGATCCCACCCTCTCTACTCTATGCAACCGTTACGGTTACAATTAAGGCAGTCGGATTTGTTTGCTCACAATTGTGGTACACAAATGCTGGTTCAGACATTTGTAGTTTTGAGGACAAATGATCATGGTTGATTTCAATGTACATTTCCTGTTCGACTGGCTCTTGGATTGGAAGATTTGTTTTTTTCAAATTCATGGCAGTTGCCTTTGTTTAAATACTGTACTGTATACATATTGTGTATTAACACTTTAACTTAAAAAATGTATTTTAGAAAATCCGTTTATATGTTATAGTACTGCCAAAACACCTTCCTGCCACAGCTCAATGTTTTGTTTGAAACACAACTGTGCTTGTGGCTTAGGGAGTTTGGTAAAGAACTGTGTCAGCCTGCGAACGCTCTCAGGGGAGGAGTAGAGAGAAGTGTCAGCCGCAGTGCTGTTTCATAATGCTAGTTTCACACAAATCGAGCAAAAGCTCTTTTGGTGCTGTTACCATTGGGTTATATGGGTTGTGCAAGTAACAGGTGGGATTCATGGTGTGGTGTCCCGTACGTTTCTAGGAAAGATCTGCTTGTGTGGGCTCACTGTGCAGGCGAAAACTGGCCCCTGATATCCCACGCATGGCTAAGCTGTAGGCTAAGCTAACAGGGGAGTGCAAACATTAAGGTCATGCAGGGTGATATGGAAGGATACTTAAAACCTCTCAAGCACCCGTGCGAAGACAGATGACGTCATCTCTCTTTCGTGGCTCCAAGAAAGGAGAAGAATCCATGTCCCCCTCCCCCCCACCCACCCTGCAGTATTCCTGCTGACACAGACTTCTCCAGTGTAAGATAGGCATCCAGTATAGTCCAATCAAGTCTTCACTTGCTAATCCTCGCACCAGTCTAGTCTGCCGGGTGATGACTGATTGTGTCTTCCATTTTCCTTTTTTGTTACTCCATCTTCGTGGTGTGTGCAGGGTCTCTGAACCCTGGCCTATATACATACGAATACGAATTACACATTTTCTCGCTTTCTCGAGACAAGATTAGCTTTTTCGTTGAGACTTTGTTGAGTAAGCTATTGCAAGATAATTGTAAGCTAAAACACTACAGTATATGTCAAATTCACCAAATAGCTCCTCGCATTTTGCTATTTTACCGTTCTCTGTGAGTGTTAGAAAATAATCTGATACTTCTACACAGCCCTGGCTCCGTAAATAGTAACATAAGCAAAGTGGAGAACACCGCTCACCAGACAACAACAAAGCCGCAGTACTATGCTGTGTTTCACGTGCTGTGGAGGGATGTTGCTTTGCAGTTACCAAAGCCATGTTAGCAAATGTACTGCAGTAGACGTACTAGCTATGTGTCTGCTCCTGAAGAAACATTAACCATTGTACAGTACAATCAAGGAGTCTATCCTTAATCACCCCGCTGGTTGCAGCAGATACATGGTGAGTATTTCAACAGATGTGTTTAGTGCTTCAACAGAAGCACAGTTACATGGTTGAGAAGGTCTACCTGGTTTTCCACCTGGGCTGTGTTCACCAAAACCTCACACACATCCAAAGCATAATAGTGCTTGTGTGGGTACTGTCTTATGTTTCCATGAATATAGATGTTAATATATCAATGTGACTGGGGAGAGGGGGTGTGGGTTGTGGCTCTGTGCCACTGCAGGAAACAAGGAGTTTAGCCACAAGCTGCCTGACTATGTGTGTATGTGTGCGCGTGTGTGTGTGTGTGTGTGCGGGGGTGGAGGGGGGGGGGGTAAATCAGCAGCCAGCATTCTGCTGAA
>JAODUE010000012.1:915980-929161 GCA_027564755.1 Amblyopsis hoosieri
ATTATATAGTTTAGAGTCTTGGGGGTTGGGGTATGTAGTTTTTGGTTACATTCTGTCAGGATTAGGTACTACAGACAATTTCAAGTAAATGTTGCAAATTTGCAACTGTGGGTCTCCAAGGGTTTTAAACTCCTTCAGGCCCGTCGGTACCTTGCAACCACCTCAGTAGTATTCCGGACATATCCCGAAAGGGCTCCTTCTTCCGTTGGACGGCTTCCCTGACCATTGGTGTTAGAGGGTTACCACCCCTTGAGGCACCTACGACCTTGAGACCACAGCTCCTTGCGGCAGCTACAGCAATGGAAGCTTTGAAACATTTCCCACTGAGTTTCAATGTCCCCAACCTCCACCGGAATGCCAGAGAAGCTCCGCCGGAGGTGTGAGTTGAAAATCTCATGGGCAGGGGCCTCTTTCAATTGTTCTCAGTTTATCTGCACTACCTGTTTGGACTTACCAGGTCTGTCTAGAGTCTTCCCCCACCCCTTGACCCAACACACCGCCAGATGATGGTCGGTAGCCAGCTCTGCCCCTCTCTTTACCTGAGTGTCCAAAACATATGGCTTCAGATCAGATGATACGATCACAAAATCAATCATCAACCTTCGACCTAGGGTGCTCTGGTACCACGTACGTCGTACACTTATGAGCATCCTTATGTTTGAACATGGTGTTTGTTATAAATAATCCATGACTAGCACAGAAATCTAACAGCAAACGCCTTCTTGGATTTAGATCAGGGAGGCCGTTCATCCCAATCACACCTTTCCAGGTGTCTCCATCATTGCCCACGTGCGCATTAGCAATAGGGGTCTTCCAGCAGAACTATGGAGCCCCATACAGAGCTCCCTTCAGAGTCTCCAGCAAGGCCGAATACTCCGAACTGCTGTTTGGTGCATATGCACAGACAACAGTCAGAGTTTACCAACCCACAACCCGTAGGCGTAGTGAGGCAACCCCCTCATCTACCAGGGTAAACTCCAATGTAGCAGCGCTCAGGCGGGGGCTTGTTTGTATCCTCACACCCGCCCGGTGCCTCACACCCTGGGCAACTCAAGAGTAGAATAAAGTCCATCCCTGGTGGTTTCAAATGGCTGGCTAGACCTTATGACCTATATTAATTAGAGTTATTATTAAAGATAAGCCCTTATATCTACTAACAATTTATGCAATTTATTATCTTCATATCACAACAGACTTCTAGTAGGACACTAAATGAAGTCCACTATCTGTTCCCCAGATCAATATGATCACCTGAGATACTTTCATCTGTTCTTACTGTATTCTCCTCCCCCAGAAGAAGGGGGGCAGCTAATTCATTCGGACCAGACAAACCTTTAGATCTTACAGCAAGCCCTCCCGCCCTCCAATATACATTTAAAGTGTTTCCCTCCATTTGCACCCAGCCATTTGCAAACAAGCCCTTGATGTAACTTCTTAAAAACACAAGCCCCCCAACACAATATTACCACTCAGGTTTTTTTGGTGGTGTTTCTCTGGAACAACTGACTGGGTGTGCTCTCTGTCTATTTTCCTCTGCTTCTGTCTTGGTCATTATACCATGGTATGCTGTGTCTTGGGTAATAATTCTATGCATATTGCTACTTGTCTTATAGTCACTTTTTGTTAACTTAAAACTACAATTCAAACATTTTTATACCTGATCATATTCACACCATTTCGATTGGATAAATATACATTTGTTCAACAAATGATCTGGGACACTTCAATGGAATTTTGAAATTAGTCTCCACCAATCCCCTATACAGGAGAACGGTTCCAAGACCGGTTCCAAGAGGTAAGCCCCACCAGCTCTAAATGGTAACGCTCCACCACCCGCACAAGTTCCGGCTCCTTCCCCCACAGCGAGGTGACGTTCCACGTCTCCAGAGCCAGATTTTGCCGCCCGGGTCTGGTCCGTCGAGGCCCCTGACCTTTGCTGCCATCCACATAGCAGCGCACCAGACCCCCAAGGTTCCTCCCACAAGTGGTGGGCCCATAGAATGGAGAGGAGGGTGCAACGTTGCTTGTTCGGCCCGGCTGGGCTCCGTGGAAAACATAGCCACCAGGCGCCTGCCAGTGAGCCCTCCCTCTGGGCCTGGCCCCAGACTGGGGCCCCGGGCTTCCTCCGGGCAGGGTAACTTCTCCTCTCTTATGCTCTTCCATGAAGGGTCTTCTGAACCATTCTTTGTCATTCATTTCTTTGTCTTTCATTAAATCTATATACTATATAGATTTAATGTTTTTGTTGTTTTGTAAAATAAAGACATGCAAATTACATGTATTATTATATTTTATGATTTATGACTGTGTTATACTGCACAAAATACATTTTTGAGCACAAAAACCTATTATCCACGATTGTACATAGAGGTGTGTGTGAAAAATGTGCCCACAGTGAGTACAAATTTGACTGGAGCAAAAAGAACGCCCAGCAATTGCTTGGGGTCCACATAATCTTTCCAAGCATTTTAAAATACAGTTTATAGGCTCAGAATAAACTCTTAGACAATTTACCTGGCGGTTATTGTCTGCCCTGACATCGGCCATTGTATGTAATGACAGCTTATTAATAGGCCCTACACAGCTGATAAAGATCAAGGAAACAGTAGTAATCTCAAATATAAGATCAAATATATTTCAGTTTTAGAATACATATTATCTGGTTATTTTTCAAAGGTAGAGTTCTCTGCATTATACCCCCAACCCCATATTTCTGCTCCAGATGTTTATGTTCGATATGCAAATGTGTATGAATGTGCCCTTGGCTGTAGAGAGGGCTATAGACAGTGTGATATTAGCAACCTTTTGAGGGAATGGGCAGTAAGGATTGCCAGCCATCGAGGAGGATAAGTAGGCTACTGTAGCTACTGAGATATTAGATAAAAGTTCCATCCATCTGCATAGATGAGGTCTCCTTTTCAATCGTTTCACCTTTAGAATGATTCACTTTATCGTGACATTTCCTTGTGTTTTTTTACACGGTTCAGAAAGACCACATCACATATACTGTGTCTGGTCCTCACAACACCAAAAAGAAAAAGTAGCAAACTGTACAATATACTGTAGCTGACTGGTATTGCTTTAATGTTTTTTTTTCTCCTTAGGAACAGGTAAGCCATGACAATGTAATGATAAGCGCAAACCAACCTGAGACCCTTAAGTAGGCTACATCAATTTTTACACATTCATACAAGTCCTGTCTGGGGTTACAGAAATCACCTATTTTAACTAAACAGGTAACCCTTTATTCAAAGCCAACTGATGCAATGCATATGTAAAATATGTAGTTTGTTATTATTCAGATTCAACTGTAAATTGCTGTTGCACTTTTCCAATATGATTAATTCGGAATTAAGTAAACGTTTGTTAGTGAATGCCTCAGTAAAAGCACTGTATTAATATAGGGTTACCATTAAGTAATTCGTTGGTTAACACCATGATGAAAAAGCAGGATTTAATAAAACATGTTTGAAAAGAATAAATAGAGAATAAATAAAACGATGAAAGGAATATTACTTTCAAACAGGAAACAGCTTTAGCATAACTGAGACAATTCTATTTAACAACCTCCAAAAATGTTATTTTGGTTTTGTGAATAAAAGTTATTTCTCTACGCAATTCCTTTGCAGTGCAGTGTTTACATACCCACTTTATCATCATAGGAATTAAAAAATACTTGAAAATAGCTGGGCCAAATTTACACTCCCAGTTGAGAGCTGAGAGCCATGTCATCATATAGTGGCAGACAGTAGTGAATTAGAGCAATGGCTGATAACTGGGTAGCTGTATAGATAAATATGGATCTCTTTAATGTATGAAAGCGATATGCAGCTGTTCAGCTTAGGTGGCGAGTGCAGTTCGGTCTTTGGCAAATCATAACTGAACGGTTCAGGGTGCATATGTGGGTTTAATATTGCATTTGTGGTTGGCTTCTCAACACTATAGAGGTGACTCACATCTCAGCAACCAGTGCTTTCCTTGTTGAAAGTAAACATATGACTGTTCAAGCAATGTGTCCAGAACTAACTCCCAATGGCTAGTTACATAACTGTGCAGATTTGAGCCAAAATCCAGTATGCGCAATAAAATTGCAATTGTGCATACATATTTGTTTTTTAGGGGTGGTCTATCAGAACGACTATTAGACATGACATTGGACACATGTAAACATGCCATAATACTTAATAGAATTGGCCAAACACCCAATTCAAAATGGAAATCATATATGTTTTGATGCGTATTCAGGTTTGTATTCATCTAACCACTGGCTTCCAAGCTTAATTATCCCCCTACCGTTTCATCAGAGAACACATGATAGACATGAGAAGCAAAAAACAAACAAAAGCAAAACAAAATATAAATGTACAAATGAATGTACACCATACATATCCAAACACATTTCAAAATCATTTGACTTTGAAATCATTAGCCAAAATAAGTATATATTGTTTTTTTCTCAATCAACAGGTAATCTTCACTATCTAGACTGTACAATATATGTATATATGAATAATCATGACGGTCCAAAGCAACAAAAATAAATACTTTTTCGCTATGTCGCCTTTCAAAGTAGTAGTATATCTATGTACATTTATATTTCTAGCAATTCTCTTAGCTTATTGTGAATGTTCGAACATTGTATTCAACAAGCAGGCATTTGCACAGTGTGAAAACTTTTTTTTCTCTCATTTTAATCTTTTGTCCTAAAGGTATCTAAATGTAAATTGTGACGACATGATAACTCCACTGTGGATTTAAAATACATTGACTACACACTGTCCTCAATACAGTGAAAGGTAACCCCCTGGTTTAAATGGACACAGAAAAATAAAAATGAAAACAACAAACAAAATATAATAAAACAGTAAAAATATTGCATCTCACCACCATGTGACTACTTCAACAATGCGTTTTGTCTACGTTTTTTTATGACTCTGGATAGAGTACAAAAATGTTTGTCTATATCATGCAGTCTTGCAGACAAGTCACACAGCGTCGGTGTACTTGTCTAAATGTTTAAGTCATTTTTAGCACACAGCATAGAATGATTGAGGTTATGTTCCACGTAGCATTGTGGAGGGGGTAAGGGGTGGGGTGCATTTGGGATATCTCATCATGCAGAACAGTGCATAGGTCCAGGTTCCCCTTCCCCCAAGTGTGTTCGAGTAACAGTGTCTATGAACAGATCTAACCACGGCAAGCAGTTGCTTATGGAGGAGTCAGGCTACGAGAAAAGTGTGGCACCATCATGTGGATTAAAAGCTCCTTTTATCAGGGGACAATGTTATCTGGTGCAGGCAAGTGGTCTGGTCTTGGGGTACACTGGTGGGTGGTGTGGCAAGTGGTGTGGCATTGAGCACAGGAGACGGCGTGATACCTTAGGCGTAGGGGTTTGATGAATTAGGTCTGCTATGTGGGGATTTGATCAGTCGTTTTCACTGCAGAGCCCTTTCCGACACATTAACAGGCCCGGTATGAGCACGGGGTTTCACAAATGACTTCCTTTTTTTTCGTGAGAAATGTAGAAGAACCAAGCTTAAAGGTCGAGCTAACATGCATAAGGTCTTCAGACTGTTTTAACTACGGACCATCAAGGCCAACAATATTTTTTATTTTCCTGAAGACGAAATGTTTGTGAAGAAACCTGTATTTCTTTTCTTTTTTTTCTGCTCAACAGTTTGAAAAGAGAGGGAAAAAATAAAGCTTACTCTAACTAGCTCATATGTCTTATATTTTGGAACTACCTTTGGTAAATAAAATCAATAAAAAACTGAAACATTAGTTCTTGTCCCACTTTTCTTTTAGCTAACGTCTTCTTCTTGGACATGTAACCCTGTAATATTTTCTCTCATCAACGGCCTCATGTTTTTCACATTCCCAATGCCAAAAAGCACTTTCTTTGGTGCTAATACAGGTCCTCACCAAATCCTTAAAATAGACACTTTTCAAAAAAGGGAAAGAATTCTAAATAAACCCAAATCGCAAATAGGGGCAAGGGAGGGAAAACTGAGAAAGTACAATCAATAAAACAAACCATCCTCAAGTCCTGGGAGAAAGGACCGCCTACACCCATGAAGAGAGAAACAAAATGGCTGCTGCCACTTTTAACAGTCAGATGTTTCACCGCTCCATCATCTTGGAGATGAAGCTCACGATCGCGGATGCTGGCTTATCTGGGTCTAGTTCGGCAAACAGATGGCTGACATTGTCCGTTGTGCTTCCTTGTTTCCTGGCAACAAACCCAAACAGTCTGTTGAAAAGAGAGAGATAATTATTAAATTATTGAAACTGTGAACAATTTTTACATTTACAGCCATTAGAATACATGTTGGATGTTAGCCATATACCTGACTGAGCCTCCACCTTCTTTTCCCCACCTGTGGAGCGAAAGCATAGGAAATGCATTTTAATGGCGCAAACTTAAACTATCAGGTACGCCAGGAAACAGGTAGGGCAGATAAGACTTACTTCCTGTCTTGTGGATCAATATCGCAGTAGGTTACCGTGGTGATGGGATAGTGCCGTCTGAAGAATATCCTGCAGTAAGGATGCAAATATTAGCATAGTGTGAGTCAGTTTAAACAGCCGCACTGTAATCTGTCCAAGTGTCAATTAGGCCTACACAGAATATTTTCACAATATACTGATAATGGCCATTTATACATTTGTTGTTTAGCATCTAGTGCAGACGGAGACAAGTGAGAGTGGAACAAAGGGTTAAATTTTAAAGGGAACTTCGAAGAGATGAGTTTTGAGAAACCCATGTTGTGTTGTCACTGATTTCAGTAAAGCCTGGTATAACCAAACCAAAAATTCTATAAATAAAAAAGTTGACTTGGAGTGGACTTTGAAGCGCAGCTTTGTGCAGTAGCCAAGTCACATACAAAGTCACATCCTCATGTTCCATGTCGTACACAAGCTAGCGAATCAAACAAATGTGGATTAATGGAATAAATGATTGTTACAGCAGCAATGTTAACCATGTACAACTATAATTAATGTTGCTAAAAATAAAATAAAAAACATTTCTGTGAGGTCCTTTTTGTGATATTTGGTGGCATTTAAGATAAGGGACAGAAGCAGCATACTATTAAATTGTGTTAAATAATCATTATTAAAATTTTTTCCATAATTGAGCAGCACTAAGAGCAAAAGTCAGGCAGAGCCAGACATAAAGCTCATCGTTGAGCTGTTTCAAGTGTAATGGGTTAATTAATAATTGCTTAGAGTAGAGCAGAAAACACAACCAAAAAGAGAACTGATATGAAATGGATACGAATAAATAAAGAGCGATGAGAGTGGAACACAGTGAGGAGACAAAATGGCGCTCACTTCCTCTGGCTGTCCGTGAGGGTAATCCCCTGCGAGGACACTCTGAAGTGGACGGCGGTCGCGTCAGGCAAGGGACTGGCAGCCAGCATCTGGCTTATTGCCTTGGCGATGGCTTGAGGCCCTGTGAGCGATTCCATGTCCACAGAGCTGATGTAAAGAACTCTGCATGCTAAACAAACAAACAAAAAAGATCAGTTAAAAGTTAGCATAGTAAATGCTTTTCAGTAATACTATGGATTTCTACAGCGATGTTTAGACATTACCATGCATTGTGTACACAATACATTCTGAATTCATGCTTCCAATGTATTAAGTGAATAAATGTGCGCATCGATACGCATGCATCATAAAACACATTTTTGAATGAAACGTGTTTTGTTTTTTTTCTCAATCACAATGGAATGGATCAGCGCTATAAGCTATGAAAAAAATCTATTTTGAAGGAGATTTGTGAGAGATTGAAAGCAGAAACCAAGGCATTCCCATTCATGTCAGGCAAAACAAGAGCAGAGATTAGATATTTACCATGGGCCTCTTCTGGAACTTTCTGAGCGACTGTAATGTAATTAAGCACAACAATATATTTAATATACTGTATTTTATTATAAATTATTATATTAGTGTTATTTACACTATGGGCCTCATGTACTAACGTGTTAGCGCCAGTTTTAGGTGTACTTTCGTTGCACTGTGCCTACAAACATAAGTTGTGTTTTCCTATTCATGCATATTCATAAGAGGGTCGAGGGGAGATTGGGAGTGTCGCGCTGTCGGTTTTGCAGTGAAAATTCTCCACCTCTGAAAAGCAGGTTAGGTCCCAGTTGGCACGTTTCTTTGAACAGGAGAAGCAAGTAAGGGCAATATTCATCCAAGCAAGATTAAGACACAGGCAATGGAGAGATGTGCTTAAGGATTTGATTGCATGGTGTTAAAAATAAATGTTTATTCCACTTTCATTTACATTTTATAGTCACCCAAACATTTGGGGTTGAATTTTACCCCTTTTGAATTTTATCCTCATGATCGTTAAACTTGTTTTCTTTTTCTTAGTCTCCTGTTCCATTGCATTCGGGCGCCATATGGCTGGAACATATCTTACAGTACTACTCGCTGTGTTAGCGGCAAGTTTAGAAGGCAGTGCGAAGCACAGATTATGTGATCAGTCGCAAGTTTAGTACATCTAACGTAAAATGCGATGGCACAGCGTGTGCTATCTGCGGTCTGGTTGTGCTCACTTTTACATTGCGCTCGCTAACGTACGTACATGAGGCCCTATATTTCAAATAGATACAATATACAATTTTGAGAATTAGAAATTATTATAAAGACATTCCTACCTGCTCCTTGCTTCAGTAGTTCGGCTACTGGATCGGTGGGTGTGGACAGTTCCAGGGCCTCTTCGTTGGGGTCTGTCAATCACATACAGTAATGTTATGTTATGGAAAGGTAACGGAATAGAATAGGACAGGACAAAATAGGTCTGATTCAGGCTGACCTTTGGTGGGGATCATCAGCTTGCATGGTAAGGCAAGGGGAGTCATAGAGTGTTGATACACCAGGCCAGACAGACAACCTACACACACACACACAGAGTTATTCATGCCACTGTTCTGTTGGATTCTCACGGGGACATACTCAGAGAAGGTGATGGGTGCGGTACGTTCGCTCACCAAAGTAGGGCTCGTTGGGGCAGCCCTTTAGGCGGACACCTTTGGGGCTGGTCTCAATCAGGAAGTGCCTCACCAACTCACTGGTGATGTCGCCCACTGGACAAAACAAACAGGAGAATTAGCCACTGCTTTAATTACACAACCTGGGTGCCCGACGGCTACAATCATCTGACGGTGAGGGAAAGGTCCGGTATTTTTGGGATATTTCCAGTGTAAGTGGAGATCCTGGTCAAGACAACCTCTTCTGCCTGCTGGTTGCTGTATACAGTTCTAGTTTAGATGGGAGAATAAAGTTGGACTTGAGTTTGGCTAATCTTTATAAACAGATACCCACTGGGTGGGTATCTGCTGTGGCTTAACAGCGAGAAGGTCCAGGGTTCGAACCTCTGTCGTCCCTGCTTTTCTGTGTGGAGTTTGCATGTTCTCCCTGTGTCTGTGTGCATTTCCTCTGGGTGCTCCGGTTTCCCCCACTATCAAAAACATTTTAGATTAACTCTCCTGTCAGTGCCATTGACCAGCGACACCGTCCTCTACCTGGAGTTGGTCCCCGGGTGCTGCACAGTGGCTGCCCACTGCTCCCTTGAGGGATAGGTTAAATGCAGAGAACAAATTCCACTATGCGTATTATTGACAATAAAAGCACTTTTACCATATACTGTTAATAAAAAATAAATCGTCTTCAGACTATAGCAGTTTGTTTCCCGAGATTGCAGTTTGTTCCGCCTCATATGCTCTTCACATGGACGTGATTGGCCAATACTACTCGGACTACAAACGTCCTACAAACTGAAAGCAGCACACATCCCGTACCATTATCTTAGTCACTGCCTACATTATTCATATGCAGACATCTGTTTAGAGATGAGCAATAACATAATCGATCATTTTTAAATGGAGGCACACAAGCGTGATGCCAACAGCCACGCGGGGCGTCCCAGATCCTCTCACCTTTCTTGTTGGGCTGGGCGGTAGGTGGAGGACATGCCACCTTCATGGCCAAGCCGTAGGCTCCGCGGAACGAGTGGCTGTCCCTGATGACGAACGCCCCAGGCTCTCGCTCCTTCAGCACGCTGATGGCTGTGGAAAAAGTGTGCGAGCGAGCATGAGGCGAAGGAAGGAAGCGAGGCGGGCCGAGCCACTTGGAAATCGTCTGCACAGTTATTTACTGTGAGATGAATCAATCTGTCCTGCGTAATGTGTCATGCGGTGACACCTGCTGCACGTTAAAGGTGGGGTCAGTCATTCTCGAGAATGCTTGCTAACTTCGAGCTCAAATCAAAACAGTATCGCTCCGCGGTCCTCCGGCGCCTCACACGTTGACACGCATTGTGAAGCAACGCGTAGTGCAACGGCTTTGTTGATACGTGCGGTGCTCGCTTTGTTTATGTTGCTATTTACGGAGCCAAGGCTGTGTAGAAGTATCAGATTATTTTTTCAACACGCACAGAGAACGGTAAGATAGCGAAATGCAAGGAGATATTTGGTGAATTCGACAAAAAGTGTACTAGCTTACATTTAGCTTGCAATAGCTGACTATACCTTTAATGGTTATCGTCACATTAAAACCACATACAGTAGGTGTTCTGACTTAATGCAGCTGGTAAGGCCGATGACATAATGGTGTACCAAGCAGTCATACAGTAAACCACCAGATCTTTGAAACATTATTGGCTAATGCAGTTCCAAGATTCAAAAGGATGAATGTCATCAGCGAGCCATTTTATAGGCAGCGGCTATGCTGTATTTAGTCTGAACTGGTAAGAATGGGTATCTTTAAGGTGGGGCTTTGCTTGAGCTACAGCAGTGTGCTCTCTCACCTTGCTCTCTGGAGATGTCGGGTTTGTACCAGAACTTCGAGGTGTCCTGAACAAACTTGACATTCATCTTGATGTCTGGGTACCCATCTGCAGGAAATGACAGGAGAAACACAAAAATAATGTTTAAAATACAACTTCTACATTTCATGATGATCAATGGTTTTTAAATATATAATCTAGGTGATTATATATTTAAAAACCATCGATCATTATGAAACTATTTAAAATGTATATTTTATAACATTTTGGTTCTAAGTATTAATATCCTGGACCTATTATTTATATATTAATAAATATACATGTATATTATTTACTACATCTATCTACATGTATCTGGACTTGTGATCTCCCAGTATATCCCATACGGCTCTCAGCTCAATGTTCACTGAGATAATAATCTGGAAACCCTGGTGGCTTTAGTGTTCACACAGCCACCCTGATTGGTCATCACCCTGCTGGTGAACCAATCAAGGTGGATGTGTGTTAAAGACAAGTGTGTTGTAATGGTGCTAGAGCTGGGTGAGATTATCTAAAAAGCCGATTGGTTAAATGCTGTCCAATAGATTCAACATTAAAGAAAGGTCTGAGCCCTGTAGGAGGCTGTGAACAATTCCAAATGTCTAGATCTTATTCACCAGGTGCATTGTGGGCCATGTTTCACCAGTCTAGTGTGTCTCACCATATATGGAGTATTTGGACATGTCCGGGCCGCTTGTGATCGGGGGGCTGCAGCCATCTCCTGCCGGGCTGACTGGAGGGTCCTTGCTGTCCAGGCTCCCGTAGCAGAGCCCGGCGCCGGCCCTCTTCTCCGGGAGCTGGGGGGAGGCAGGGGACGGAGGCGTGGCTGGGATGGGCTGGGCCCGGCGGCCCACCAGGGGGCTGGGGGGCACGGGGGGCGAGTGTCTGGCCTGATTGGCCAGGCGCCGCTGGAGGGCAGGGCTTGGCGGCGTGTTGGTGGCCACCGTGCGGTGGAGGGTGTTAGGGCTGCCCGGCACCGTGTGGACCCCCACAATGTTGACCTGGGCTCCCTCAGGTGACGGGGGTCTGTGGGGCTGGCTGCTCCCCATGGAGCCCTGCCTTCTGCTGTAGCAACAGCACACACGCACACACACACAGTGCTTATTACTGTCTGCTATGGATGAAGTGTGAGCAAACCTTGCTTCCAGCAGTGGACCAATCACATGTTCACTAACTTCTGGAATAATATTAGTTCCTATTAGAGTTAAAATTCTCTGGACATTAGCTGTTATCTTGCTTCATTACAATGAATGACATGAATTGTATGTGTATGTGACAATAAAGATTCCTTTGCTTTTTTTCCTTTACAATATACTGGTATCAGTGGCGGCTGGTCCTTTCAGAAACGGGAAGCACAAATAAGTAGGCTACAACATGGCTGAAATTATTGCTATTGAATTAAATTACTGGTGGGCATTAATATTAAGCCTTTCCTGAAGTTGCCTTTGGCCTAATCAACTGACCTCTCTAATTAATATGTTAATATCGCAATTGTGGTATGATCAATTGAGAAGTTATAGAAAGAGTATATGAAAACGCATTTTTAGGTGTGATATAGGACGATAAAATCTCTTGGAAATCTCAGAAAAAGTATGTGCGAGCAAAGTTGGCAAAGAATATGGCAATACTGAGAAAAATATGGTACACGGTGGATATCAATGCTGTGTACATTTTGTATTGTTCTACAACTATTGTGTAGAGGTGTGGGGAAATACTTCTAAAAGCTTAAATTCATTGTACATATTACAAAAGATAGCTATAAGGATAGTAAATAATGAAGGATATCCACAGCAACATCTTGTTTGTTAAGACAAAGTATTTTAAATTATTTGATATGGTGGAATATAAGACTGCACAAGTAATGTATAAAGCAAGAAATAACTTGCTTCCTAGCAACATACAAAAAATGTTTATAAATAGAGAGGGAGGGTATAGCTTAAGAGGAAAGTCGAATATGACTAAAGGTTATGCTCGCACTACTCTAAAAAGTATGTTTATTTCAAATGCTGGAGTGACTTTGTGGAATAGTAAATATAGAACTAAAGCAGAGTCGAACTGTATTACAATAAAAGAGATACAAAAACATTATGTTGGCAAGGTATAAGGATGCGGAAAGGGTTTTATTTACCTATAGTAATTATTTTATGCTGAGCAACATATTGAGGAGGTGTTTTGTTTTCTCTTAGTGAATATGACTACTAGTACTACACAGTATGACCATGTGTTTGTGAAAGGTTTAATTGTGTAAAGAAGGCAGACATTTAACATGTAGATCAGGGGTAGGGAACCCTGGTCCTGGAGAGCCGCAGCCCTGCATGTTTTAGATGTCTCCCTGCTCCAACAC
>JAODUE010000012.1:929261-941492 GCA_027564755.1 Amblyopsis hoosieri
TTAGTACCTGTAATTACATGTACATTCCTAGTAAGTACACTGTAATATAGGCTGTGCGAGTGCTAATTTAAAGTGAAATTAGAGGGCACTAAGCTGGTAAAAGTACAATGAATAAGAATTGGTAGTCGTGTACTTGTTTGTACATTACCCATAAATACCCACTACTAGTACTTGTATCATACATGTAAGTAAACTGGAATTAAATGTAAAAGTACAATGAATAAGAACTGCGAGTCATGTACCTGTTTGTACTATCATACCTGTAAGTAGCCTATACTTAAGTTTAGAAGTACAATGATTTTGACTTTGTAATTCTAGAATGTTATTTGTAAAATGTTGGTAAAATACACATTAATTACCCAAAACAATTGGAATCATACCCTTTACTTACACTTTTTGTTACCCAGTACTTACCCAGTACTTACCGGGTGGTAATTTAAAGTGTTACCGTATATATTTTTAAATGTATAACTTATCTTAACTTATATCACCAGGACCATGCTGCTGTGATTTAATTCTAGATTAATAATAGTATTTATACTTTTAATAATACATGTATCTTCCCTCCATAAGGCAGTTGTCATGTGCATGTACCTGGAGCAGGTTAACGTGCAGGGTAGAGTGGCTATAGAACTGGGAGCTGGCACTGGTTTGGTGGGCATTGTGGCAGCTCTACTGGGTGAGTTTAAAAGACTATACCCGTGCTTTATCTCTCTTAATTATATTGTAAGATAATGATTGTGACAGCAAATTATTGTTTATGGCAGTGGCTTGCTAAACATTCACAATATCCCATTATCATGATGGCTGTGAATCTGAAAATAAAATTAAGAATGTTCTTTTTATTTACATTTATTGCAGGTGCAAAAATAACTATAACCGATCGGAAACCTGCACTGGAGCTACTTGCTGCCAATGTGAAGGCAAACATCCCCCCAGACCTCCATGAGTTGGTAGAAGTGTCTGAGCTCAGCTGGGGCGAGCATCTGGATCGGTACAGGGCCGGGAGTTATGATCTGGTCCTGGGCGCGGACATAGTCTACCTAGAAGACACATTTGAGGCACTGCAGCGCACAATTGAACACCTCTGTTCGGACATCACAGAGGTGCTGCTAGCTTGTAAGATTCGCTACGAGCGGGATACAACGTTTTTGGGCTTGCTGAAGCAGCGGTTCAGAGTTGAAGAGGTCTACTATGACAGTCAAAGGGACATTCATATCTATAAAGCTGTGAAACTGTCAGTAAGGAGGGACCTTTAGTACATGGTATCTACTTTTAACATGCAGTGACATTAACATGAGTCATCAGACTACTAAAACCCAACAATATTCTGCAGTATTGTTGGGAAAATTAGAATCCCACCCCAGTGGACATACTGTAAAGTATTTGACCTGACAACTTTTTTTTGTTTTGTTTGGCTGTGCTCAAGCTTGCTGGATCTGAAATAAAATAAAAAAATATGTTCTAAAGGAGAAGTACAGACCTGCAGTTGGACAACTGGCTGTTACATTTTCTGTCAACAAGAGGAACAAATAAGTATACATTCTCTAAAGCCAGAATTTATGCAGCTGAAACATCAGAATAAAACAATCAGGGACATAACCAATACATTAGGTGTGTTAAAGTCAGTTGTTTGATTTGTTGAATAGAATGCATTGAGCATGACCTGGTAGACCATATTAGTGGATGACTGAAGAATACTTTCACAAGATGAGAGAGGTTGAGAATAAAGAACGCAGGATGTAAGCAAAGACAAGACTACATCACTCAAAACAACCTCAGGGTTCAAAATTAGATGCAAGCTACTGCTAAGCCTCCAGAACAGAAGCGATTTTGCTGAAAAAAGTACATTACACAACTAGAAGAGCTCTGGAACAAAGTTATCGACAGATGAAAATATTATATGACCCCAAACATACTTCTAAAGCAACCACTGAGTTTTTTCAATACTTTGTATGTATTAAAATTTAAAAAAAAAAAGCATTTCCTAAATGGTTAATATTTGGTGGATGTCTTCAACCTCAAAGGAAGTTTCATTTCAAATGAATGAAGTAGAGTACAGAGACAAAACAACTAAATGTGTCAGACAATTACAAACGGGTAAATTCAAGCATCAGAAAATATATTAAGTCTTTAAACTAGACAAAATTACCAGGAAAAAACATTTATTAACAGCTGCCAATAATGTAATATTTGAAGATTAATCTAATGATTTTACTGTTTCATACACGGTGGTGCTGACATTGAGAAATACAAAGAAAACCTTATGAATAAAGCAACATGTTCATATTTTAGAATAAAAAATACAATCTATATATACTGTATGTCAAATCAATATGGTATTACATTATATTTATATTAATAAAAAAAAAGAAATAAAAACTTTAAAGGGTTTTAGAATATTCTTTCTGTTCACTGCTTTCAGTCATATCATGACCCTCCCCCCACACTTGATAATCAACTGTTTGCACATTAGTCAAAGATTTTCCAAGGGTGCTTTACCGTCAGCAAAAGTTTGCAAATCCAGTAATGTTATCTTGGTTTCAAATGCCTTACCAAGCTATTTTCTTGGTAATGTAAATTTGAATATTTGTAAAATCTTTGATGCATTGAACTTTTGTTGACCTGACAAGACGATGGCAATGCTTACTGACATGAAAGGATTGTGTACGCAACCTGCTTTCAACTTAACTAACCGTTGCTTTACAAAAATAGCTCTCAAATTGCAGAGCAAGTTTTTTCTTAATGTCGGAAAGGGTTAGATGTCATTGATTTTCTTAATAAAATAGAATGTACATTTCCCTTTTTCACAGGTAGTCTCTAAAAACAGATTAGTATGTCACTCATTTTACTTATATGCTTTACTTTTGCATATATGAAGAGCAAAGGGAAGACTTGAGAGGGTAATGCTTCAACATTTCTGCAGTAAAATGCTCTAACCACTAAGATATTTAAACAATCGTGTAGATATTTTCCCTCTGAAATACTGGTCCAAAAGCATAACAAAATGTTGCAAGGCAGAGACTACTGAAATCATTTTTTAAATTCCACAATGTACTGGTTCCTGCTTTCATAATGGCCATATTTGCCAATTAAAGCCATGTTTAATATGAATACTATTTTCCACTTGCAATTTCCTTTTTGTTCAACAAGGCTGGTAAATTAAAAAAGCAAAAATTTAAAATAAAGAGCTGGATGGCATAATGCAAGCAAAAATCCCAAATTACACCATAAACCAAAATGTATCTCGTCAAGATAAAATGATCTGAGATACACATGTGTAGGTGTTAGTAACATGCAGTAATGTGATAATGCAATACAATTTAAGAACGCTTTCAAAGACAGGTGTCAATCAAAACCATGCCCCTATCCAGAGCCACTATCCGTCGCTGGCGAGCGCTGCTTTACGTCCAAATGCAGCACCAAGCCCGTTACCACTAGGACCCTGTATCATTATAGCAACGCACTCCACAGACCCATATCATGATAAACAGAGAAAATCAAAATATTAGAAGTGGGGAGGACTTGTATTTTCCCTATTCCAGATAAATTGTTTCACTGACTTGTAAGCACATTTGTTTAAAAAAGAAAAAATAATTAGAAAGGTGGGGTGTCCATATGCATGGCTCTGTGCTGGAGTCTCTGTACATGGGGACAAGGGAAACCCACAAAGGGGCTCAAATAGGCAACGAGTGAGCGCTCTATTCCGATTTGTGGCAGTACAAGTCTTTGAGGGCTTTCAGTTCCTCAATGAGGGTTTTGTTCTGGTTTTCCAGCACGGCAACGCGGTTTTCTAGACACTTGACATACTCCTTCTTCTTCCTGCGACACTCACGGGCAGCCTCCCTGTTATTTAAGAAATTAAATAACAAATTAAGAAAGTGTTAGCAAATCCTGTTGGAATATCTCCGGAGCTAGTCTGGTTCAGAACGTGCTTAACAGTAGCCTGTAGCCTTTTACCTGTTTTTCATAAGGCGCACCTCTCTCTTGCGCGTGACCTCCTCTGTGCCGCCCCCTGATGGCATGGTAGGGGAGGACGCCATGACGACACCTGGAGCGATGGTGCTGGCGGGGGTCGTGCGGATCTGATAGGCCTGTACATCACCGGACGCCGCTGGACGGACAAGAGACGTGTCAGCTCACGCAGCATGTTCTTTTTATAGACCCGACATTTCACATGGTGCTCATGCAGCAATAATACAGAACCCTATAGAAGAGTTGCCATAACACTGTTACCGATATTGTTAATTAAAAAGAGTACTGACATAAGTAGGGTTGGGTACCGAGACACCATGCTAATATGGCACCTGTTCCTATATGATCGGCATCTACCGGACTGAATTAAAACGCCAATTTCGGTGCCACTTAGACTAAATCTAAATTATTTTGTTTTTAGTTTTGGTGTGGGTTAAAACCTCAAATGTGTGTTTTAGCTCCTTATAGTTATCTGATACTTACACAGGTCGCGTGGCAGGTACACTGGGCATGTGCGTGCACGTGCGGTTGTAAACAGAAAGCATTTTGTCAGAACGTTTATTAACTAGGAGGAACAGCATGGCGAAAAATGAGACCAGATATGTATTTTCTTGGATTGGATAACTGGAACCTTTACTGAAAGGAACCCTTGAGTGTAGGGTTCATGGCTATTTATACATTTTCCCTTTGGTGCTCATCTCACATTATGGACATGAGGTAGGCTACCATTAGCTACGTTAAACATACTTAAAATGCCTAAAGCAAAGGTTCAAAACAGATGCACCGATCAACCGCCCTGTCTTTCTAATTATAGCTGCGTTACCGATCATATGCCTATATGTTTACCTGTAATGTATGCCAGTGCGCCAGCATGTTTGCACCGCAAAAGACATTCACTCGTAGCTTTTATTCTTATAATCTAGATTGTAGCTACTTTATAAAATGTCACGGTGAACTACCTACAGATGACGCATGTCTGCGGGGTTGTCCATTCTATTTAGTGCCAGAGGAAGAAGTACTCGACATTCACACATTGAGTGTCAATGTCTTTTAAAAAACAAAAACACGCAGAGCAAATCTGTTTGCATAGGCGTTAATGGAAGTTTTTCCTTGCCCGGGGGGAGGAGCACGTTAAGGGGGTGTTGTTTGTTTCCATGTGAAATGCAGGCTGTAAAGCCCTTTGAGACTGCAATGTGGTTAAGGGCTATATAAATTAAATTGACTTGATAGGCCAAATATTGTTTATCTGAAGGCCAAGTTCATCTCAAAAGACAAAATTACATGGCTTATTGTTATCAATAAGTCCTGTTAAACGGACCTTGCCTTGACATGACATGGGACCGTCAACAAATTACTGTGAATCATAATCATTTGTTTTAGAAACCGGAATCGTATAAAACCCAAACGGTACCCAACCCTACTCCACAGCGGCAAAGCCCCAGGGATTGATGAGATCCATCCAGAAATGCTAAAAGCTTTGGATGTGGAGGTGATGTCTTGGATGACACACCTCTTCCAACATCACGTGGAAGTCAAGGACAGTGCCAAAGGAGTGGCAGACTGGAGTGGTGGTTCCCCTCTTCAAAAAGGGGAACCAAATTGAGTCAATTACAGGGGTATCACACTACTCAGCCTTCCTGGTAAAGTCTACTCCAAGGTGCTGGAGAGGAGGGTTCGGCCGATAGTCTAACCTCAGATTGAACAACAATGCGGATTCTGTCCTGGTCGTGGAACAACGGACCAGCTCTATACTTTCGCAAGGATCCTTGAGGGGGCCTGGGAGTATGCCCTTCTGGTCTGCATGTGTTTTGTGGATCTGGAGAAGGCGTATGACCGGGTCCCCCGGGAGATACTGTTGGAGGTGCTGCAGGAGTATAACCCATAGTCACATGGCACTGACTAGAGAGTGAACATGACATGTTTTTTGGATAGTGGGGGAAACCGGAACACCCGGAGGAAACCCACGCAGACACAGGGAGAACATGCAAACTCCACACAGAAAGGCTGGGACGACCAGGTTTCGAACCCAGGACCTTCTTGCTGTGAGGCCACAGTGCTATCATAGTGCTTTCCTTTTATAATTTGACAGCAGTGAGAGTGTGGCAACCTGTGCGCTCCTCAGCCCTTTCCCTATTCCTTGACTATTGATGGCGACATGGTGTTGCCTGTTGCGACACAATTTTAAGGTTCTGTTAATTCTTTCGGTACTAGTCTTTTGGCCCCAAACGGGTATGGGTCGTTTTTTTTAATTTTTTTTTTATCCACAGTACTTTTCGTGTACGGGTCTGTTTGTCGTCACGTCCATTCGGAACGAATCTCTATTTTAGGGTTTTTAAATTGGGTCAGTTAAGAAATACGTAATTTATAGAATAATTTCAGATTACATTTCTTGGACCCGTGAAAACCTCTACCGGTAACAATTACATCCCTACATACAACCACGGCTAAACTGTCTGCTGACAGCCATATGAGCATTAGAAGCCCCCCTAGCTAGCTGACCATACAGTGTGAGACAAAGGTTTATGATTGGATGCCTTTAAAAAGGCTTCATCTGCTTAACATGCAGCAGTTCGCTTCATTTTCAGATAGTCAGTCAGTATGGTTGTTCCCAGGTTTCAGGAGAACCAACACTTGACTAATGCCTGGCGAGTGAGGCCTTACGGAAAAAGATAAGATTTACAACAACCCCATTGACTTTTTAGCAACTTACTCAATTAAATAATAATTGTACATCAACTTTTGCAGAGTTATATTTCTTGCTACAGAGGTTGTGTTTACTTAACATTTATATTACAAAAATCAAAAGTTAATTTCAACAGAAAATGCCTGCCTACCTTGTACAACCACTTGGTTGCTAGGCACCAAGATCTGCTGCCCGTCGCTTGTCTGGGCGTACTGCAGGATGGTGGTGCCGGTCTGGGCCCCGGCGGCGTTGGTCATGGTCAGCGTCTGCAGGCCGTCTGTGCCGTTATTGGCCAGCTGGATGGCCCCGCCCTGGGTGATGGCGACTGCAGAAGGAAGGGCGCCCCGGTCAGTCACGACGTCACAGCACAGGCTACGTGCTGTGGCCAATCAGAAGGGGCTTACTATATTGGCCGCTGCTGGTCTGGTAGATGGGCGTGGGCATGGTGACGGTGGTGATGGCGGGTGCCGTGTCGTCCTCAGACTTCTCTTCCTCGATGCGTGGCACGCCTGGCGCGTCCGACGACAAGTCGTTCAGGATCTTCCTATGGCGGCACACAATGCATCAGCAGGTGTTAAGAACTACTTGCCGTTGACGCCGCGCTGTGCACGCAGCCCCATTCACTTGCATGGACCTCAGCAGGAAAAGCAGGGCATCCGACAGACGTCTAGACGTACCTGTACGAGGGCCGTCTGGACAGGATCTCCCTGCGCTTCTGGCTGTCTGTCACGCTGTCCACAGACTCCTGGGAGTCCTCGCTCTCCGCTACAGTGGAAATCTATAACAGTATGCCAAGACAAGTGAGTAACGAATGCCAACGTAGTGCCATTTTAAACAGCAATATTTAACCACGTCATAACTATAGAAGCTGTACAGGGCATTCTTTGAAAACAAATGACGATGGGGATGGTAGTGAGATAATTTAAAACAAAAGGAAGATATGCATGTATAGAAAGCATACACACACACACACAGGTTAACTGTTGCATACCTGCACAGTCTGTACTTGTGGAGACTGGATGACAGACGGCTGGGCAGCCTGGATCACACCGTGCACCTGGACTGTCTGGCCGTTGGGCAGTTGGACCAGGGTGACTGTGGGTCCAGTGGAAGACACCTGACTTGCTGCTATGGACACCTACAACCACATTCCACCATGGACCAACAACAGGAATTACAGCTTTTATCAAACCTTTATTCATTGAAATAAGAACAATGTTGCTAAATCAAAGAGGTATATATAGGGAATATACCAATTGCGTTTGTATTCGTCGATTCCAATTACCGGATTTTGATCGACTCGGTTCCAATTCTGGTCCAATCAGATTGTCATGGTTGAGCTTTCACAATTTATTTGAAGGCTGCACGTCATTTAGATGCAGAGATTTTGGTTTAAATTTACTCACTTAGTAATTTGTTTACGGTACTTAGTCACCAGCGCTTGCTTTCATAACCACCTCAAACATGCTGTAGAAACAAATGTAGCAGGCATTATGTATGAAATCTAAGTCTATAAGAATTATCCCCATGTCACTATGACCAAAATAAGCATAAAGTTTACTGTGACATAGTATTATGCCATTATGTGAGCTATCACAATTGCTAATCGTTCCTAACAATAATTCAGCCTTAATCATACCGACTTTGTTTTGATTAAATATCCACACATGTTGTCTTATCTTCTGTGCGTGCTAAAAAAAAAATCCAGTACTTCTACACAGCACTGGCTCCATAAAACAGGAACATAAACAACAACAATATCCTAGCCTTCGCAATGCATTTACAATGTGTGGGGTGGAGCTTCTGAGGGCGCACCCTATGACATTGAAGGGAGATGTGATTTGGTTTTGAAAGTTCAAATGTCAACCAGCTTTCTCCAGAATTACATAATATACATTTAATGGTTTCGGAAATTTCTTAAAAGGGTAAATATATAGTAAGTCATTCTAGAGAAAGCTCATTAATATTTTAAATGTATTATATTAACATTGTGTTTGATTTTAAACAGAGCCATTATCAACCCATAGAATGCAGATTAAAAAAATGTAAATGGGAATTTTGTCAGTTTATGTCTTCTCACAATTCTGTTCAGTTCGTTTCTCAATTTGTTTATTTTTTAGATAAATTGTGCCTTTGATAAGAAAATATATACACATTTTGTTATACAACTACGGTACATATACATAGTTATGAATTTCATAGTTTTCTAAAAATGTTAATAAAAAAAACATGCTTCAGTACTAGCCTTCTTACCTGGGCAAGGGTGGCAATTTGCTGGGCCTCGGACTCGGAGACGGTTTCACTTTGCTGTGTATCTGCATCCGCCTCCATGATCATTTAAATACCTGAGGAAATTTTGACATTGTTAAGTATCCCTGCGTTTGCTTGTGTGTAAACAATAAAAGTATTATTTAAGCACATGTACGCTATTCTGGTACATTAGGAGGGTGTGACTTTAATCAACAAGCTATCACATAGTTAACTTGTGTAATACTTTATTTGAGGTTCGATGTCAAACGCGTATGTAAAGTGGTTATTAGATAACTTTAAATGGTTAATAAAGTTATACAGTGTTGCAAGGGGAGTACGGTACATTATGTCCATAATTTTCAAGTTGCCGCTCTTTTTAGCAAAGCTAGCTCATGCTAAATTAGCCGTGTACATGTCTGTGCATGGCTAGCGTTAGCATGCTAGCTGAGCTAGGCTGTAAGTTATTGCGTTTTAGAGTAGCATGGGAGCTAAATAAGATGTATGCTATTTACTTTGATTCCGTAATCGTTGGTCCTTGGGTCCATTTATGTCCAATTTCAAGACCTTTGAAACTTGTATAGGACCTCATAGTGGAATCCGCTTCGGCTATTTGAGTTAGCTTGAATATTGTTGTTTTAAGTAGACACGGACTAGCCTAAAGGCTAGCTAGCTGTGAGCCTCTGTTTGGAGGGAAGTGTCTGCATGCATTGCATTCCTGTTTTTTTTCCCCCCTTTCTTCTGCAACTACGATGGGGCACTCAGTTTCACTGGCATTAAGTCTGCTCGATATTTACACAGTGCGCCGTTTGCTTAGACCAACTGCAATACAGGGTACTTAAAGTACAAATAAAATACCTCAGGCCCACTCCCATTATTTTATACCCAAGTCTCACTTGTGTTGCCAGCGAGCCTTGCAGAGACTGACTCATTTTGTGAGCATCTGCAACACCGCCGCCATGATCTCTTTGTTGCCTTTGCATCGATATGAGACAACATAGCTTCTCTTCTTCGCCTCTATCTCTTTAGCAAACATCGGATGCGTATCCTCTTACCGACACAGCCTCGCTTCGTCACTCCCGGGTCTACGGAGCTCCACTTTTATTCAGACCGACACGTAAGAGCCCGCGTCAGGCTACACCTCCGTCGCGTCACCGAGAACAACAACACAGAGGAGAGAACGAGGGAGACGACGGTGAAAAAATCTGCTCTAACGACAGTTTCCGATTTCCCACGGAGAGATCCGGAGTTGGACGAATATTGTCGAGATGAGCGATTATCCACGAACGCGCCTGCAGGAAGAGTAGTCCGTTCAGACCATATATTAAAATCTGACTATAATGATTATAACTGTGGTTCAACACTTCATTTCGAACGAATTTATATTTTAACAATTTACTCTCTAATTTATGTTCTTCCCACATGACAAGATAGCTCTTCACGCCAGCCAATACCTCACAATATTCAAATAATAGGCCTATAAAAAAAGGACATCATCATTGGAATATTAGCATAGCATACTGTTACATATTATTGTTTCTAAGAATTACCCACCTCCCAACCACCCTTTCCTGTTATTTTTTTGTAGGCGGTGTCTCCATATGCTGCTGTAGGCTAATTAACGTTAATTTTAAGGCAGGCAGATAGGCCTAATTATCGCTACCCAATGCAGGAAAATGTAGCACCAGAAATATAGGCTTCGTATTGTTTGATGGACATGAGTTTTTCAATAGCTTTCAATAGTTTTTCAATATCTTATCAATACCTTACTAGTTGCAATATTTATTTGGTGCACATGATGGCAGCAAACCTGTTCTTCTGGCTTTGCTTGTCTGCTTTTCGCCATCCTGACCAGGCACACATTTCACGTTGTCTAGTCTGACTGTGCAAGTTATCTGTAGGTTTATATGGTTAGCCATTACTGTCATATTGACTGCACACCTCAAAACCTCTTACGATGACTTCATGAGAAACCAGATACCTTGCTTGTGTAACGTTGTATTTACAATCCTCACGGTGCTCATTCGTTTTTGTACCCTGTGGCATCAAACCATAAACTGTGTTTATTGACACAGTCCCCATGTTATTATAGGCCTAAAACAAATTTTACACTGCTGTGACAGCTGTCTCAAATCCTAAGGGAAACGTAAAGCGCGGCCAATGTATGACCATCATATTTACGTGTGAGGTCATTCCACAGTCTTTTAAATAACCTCTCACGCACATGTGCTCGTGGCACACACACACACACACACACAGTTCTTTACTACAACAATAATGTATATCAATCTACACAAAAGCAGTAAACTGAGCAGTAAAGTCTTTTTGTCTAGCTGATGGAAGCAAAATGTAAGCAAACAAACTGTAAAGGTAATACTTCTAAGGCTATAGCCTAAACAATGATGGTGTTATTTCATCATCTATTTCACTATATCCACTAAGTGATAATTTAATGCCACAATCTTGCCTGTATATAGTGCATTTAATGAAACATACATATAATAACATATTGTTACCCATCAAACACAGCAAGCCATTACAGCATCATCCTTTTCCAGTTCTAGGTTTGAGTACCCACGTTGATGGATATTGATTTTTTCTAATTCTGGTTACCAGCTGGGTTAGCTATAGCCTACAGTATACTCACTCTTACCTGATTTCTGTGATTCTTTTATATTGATCTTATGGTCGACCTACCTTTAAAAAAACTGCTTTAGCCCACATATTGTATCACTATGATGATAAATTGACAAATCTAATCCAAAACACTTTCAATGCTGTTACTATTAAGAGAAACTTCAAATGGACACTATAGCACCTATATTTTATCTCCATCTCTACCCCCACCCTCTTTCTTTTGCTATCTCTCTGTGTGTCTGTCATCTGCTCACAATCATAGACATGCACTCACTGACCCCTGCCAAATAATGGCCTAAGGCAGTAAATATATTATTAACACCCTGATTTGTAACATATTCTGCATGTATTCACACATTGCAAGGTTTTTAATCTTCGGTCACGCAGACAAAAATATCATACCTAACATTTTGGAAATATCAGTTTATGAGCATGCAGGCTGTGTACACATTTTGGAGAAATGGCTGTGAGCGTTGTGAAGTCACGCAGGGCATTTTAACACCCGTGACTGTATGCTGCTCATTGTAGGCTGAATTACCTGAATCGCATATGAACCGAGTGCACCTGGATGGGGTTGCCATGGATACTGAGCCAGTCTTAGACACGCACTCCTACACCCCCCCCCCCCACCCCCACACACACACACACACACACACACACACACACACACACAGGGGTCTGGATTGTGT
>JAODUE010000012.1:941592-957233 GCA_027564755.1 Amblyopsis hoosieri
ACTATTACTAGACGCCATCCCTACACACTATCACTAGACACTATTACTATACACTATCCCTACACACACACACACATGGTTCTCTAATGTGAGAGTATAAGTAGCAGAGAAATATCTAATATGTTAAATAATATAATGTTGAAAACCAAGAAACAAGTTATCTACAGAGAGAGAGGAAAGAGAGAGAGAGAGAGAGAGAGAGATAGTTTGTGCTGACCCAGAGCTCTCATTAATCTGGGCTGACCATGCATTTAGACAGCCTCAATCAATCCGTCACAGTGGCAACCCCCCTGTGTCCCTATATATCGGACCATTTTCTCCTTCCTTCCTTCCTTCCTTCCTTCCTTCCTTCTTTTGCCATGACTCGAAGGATCCACGTTAAAAGACATCTCCGTGTGTCCTGTGCTCAGACAGTGAGACAGTAGGAATGCTTTGAGCTCATAACTGCACATCAGCGGGGAAGATTATAAAGGACTGTAAAGGCAAGACAGGTGTTTGAGATAACGAGCTTATACGACCACCTCTCAGTGTGAAGGAAGGAATGTAGCCTCTTCACAGGTGTCATAGCAGAGGTTTAATTTAGCTACACACCAGTGCATCAGCATTGACAGGGTGTTATTGGTTGCACCTCTGGGAGAGGTTGTCCATAGCTGTTGCAGTCACAATAATTTAAACTATGGCCATTGTAATGTAATGTAAATGTGTGGAACTTCATCAAAGAGTAGTACGGTCACATTGTAAATCAGTAAAATATGCAGCGGCCCGTCAGAAAAGTTATCTTAGGTCCAGTTCAGGACAGGGAAAGGGAGATGTGTGGGGGAGGGTTGAGAACGTAACTCTTAAGCATGTCCATGAGTTTCTTCCATAGAAATAAATAAAACCTAGCTTGGCACCTTGCCATCCATCGCCAAGGTACAAAGACAGTGTGAGCGAGAGGCTGGGCTGTGGGGCTGTTAGTGTGTGTGTGTGTGTGTGTGTGTGTGTGTTTCTTGATGTCGACTTTGCCGCAGTGCTCCTGCTGTCATAACTTGTCATTTTGGACAGTGCTGCTCCTGAAAGAGGCACAGTCGAGCTCAGCGACGCAGAGCGCAAGGTTATCTGACGGGAAGGAAAGTGTGTGTGTGTGTGTGTGTGTGTGAGCACGCATTGCAATTCTTATGAATCTTTCTGTCAGTTTCTGGACATATATGTGTGTGTGTGTGTTTGTGGCATGAGATTAAGCATTTCCTTTTGTCTGTTAGGTAATGTAAGTAGCTATTTAGTTCACATTTCATTGGATGTGTGTGTGCTTGTGTGTGTGTGTGTGTGTGTGTGTGCGTGTGTGTGCGTGTGTGTGTGTGTGCGTGTGCATATTTGGTTCTGTGTTATAGTGAGCAAGAGAGATTGAGGGCAATACAGGAAATAATTAGCCATATGCAGTATATTAATTTAAATATGGTTTTATAGACAGCAGACAGACATAAAGACAGATAGATAGATAGATAGATAGATAGATCATACACGAGTGCATGTGAACGTGCACAGAAGACATAGAGACCCAAGGCAGCTGTCAGTCAGACACTATTGGAACACCGTTAGTTTAAAAGGCCCCTTTACTTCACCTTGTCACAAAGCTAAAAGGTTGCCACGGCTACCACGGCTTCACCCTGCAGAGGAATGTCAAGCGGGTGGGGTGGTGTTTCACTGAACTCCTCTGACCCGGGTCAAGGTCTCATGTGGGATGTCGAGAGGAGCCGTGACAAACCAGGGTGTAAATTCACCCGATGTTATCTTACAGAGGGGTGTCAAGGTTTTGACACCAAAGAAGGAGAAAAGGAGGGGAGGGGGGGGATTGGGGGATTGGGGGGTCTTATCCCTTCCCGGGCCCACTGACTTTTTACGCCACATTGCCTCCTGGTTTTCCAACAGGCCCTGAGTGAAAGAGATAGCTGCTCTCTAATCAAGCCCATCTCTCTCTCGCTCTCTCTCTCTCTCTCTCTCTACCTGTGTCACTCACTGTATGCCCCTCTCTCTCTCGCTCTCTCCCCCCTCTCCCTCTCTACCTCTGTCTCTCTTACTCTCTAGTTCTCTCGCCCCCCCTCTCTCTCTCTACCTCTGTCTGTCATCGCTCACTGTATACCTCTTTGTCTGTCTACCTCTCTCTGTCTCTCTGTCTGTCTCTCTGTCTCTCTCTCTACCTCCTCTCTAGTTCTCTCTCTCTCTCTCTCTGTATACCTCTCTCTCTCTGTCTGTGTTGCTCACTGTATGCCTCTCTCTCTCTCTCTCTCTTTCTCTCTATACCTCTACCTCTGTCTCTCTCTCTACTTCTGACTCTCTACTCTCTCTCTCTCTCTCTCTCTCTCTCTCTCTCTATGTCTCTCTCTCTATGTCTCTCTCTTGCGGTGTGCCTCAAACAGCACTGATCTGCTGTAGATCAGATCTTCACAGCTGTGTCTGTGTGTGTGTGTGTGTGTGCACTTGTGTGCGTGCATGTTTTCTGATTCTGTGTGCATGTGCCTTTACCAACCAAAAAGAATGGAAATGGAGCTTCCACAGATCACAGCAAGTTGAATTTGACTGTCAGATTGATTTACTGTAAACTAATAGGCCATTTAAACATCTGAGGACAATATGAAATTATTCACAGGCATTTACTGATAAATTTCCATCCATATTAAAAGATACCTGGTAGGGTACCAACAACCATTTTATTTATATTCATATCTTTCTAAAGCTTTACAAAGTGCTCTGTTGTATGGTCAAAAGTGACCATACACAGAGAGAGTGTGTGGAGTATGGTAAATCAGACCTAACACAAAAGAAACTATGCCTGTTTTCAGCTTTCAGAATGGAACGACCTTGTATTCACAGTATGGATGTAGTCAGTCAACGCACTGAAATGTCAGGGCAGGAATGAAAAGGTGCTAATCAGCGTGCGTGCATTAGTGCAGTGCGTTACGTGCACGAGGACACGTGGGAGAAGGGTTATTATTTACTGTTCCACCCATGCGACCCGTTCTGTCCTGTCTGTCATTACGTCCAAACCCCAGCAGATTAAGATGCCAGACCCGGCCTGAGATTGATGGGAAAGATGGGGGAGAGGGAGGGGGAGCGCAGAAGCCCTGCCGAATTTTTAACAGCCCACGGGCTTCAGCCGCCACCGCCGCCAAGTCCGCAGTGCCTCTTGTCACCCTTCCTCTTGTCTTTCGGCAACTTTTTTTCCCCCCCTTTTCGCTGACATGTTCTCTCCTCTCTGTGTCACCCTGTGGCGTACCGCCTCCCCGTTTCCCCTCGCTCTGTCACCCCTTCCTCATCACAAACACACACACGCATACGTACACAGACGCACACACACACACGTACACACACCTCTAAAGACGCTCACTCAGCAGCTTCGGCAAAAGTATTTGGATGCCGCGCGAAACTGCAGGTGCGTCAGAATTCGCGTCTTTTCTCGCGCTTTGTGTGTGTTTGTGTGTCGGTGTTTGTTTGTGTGTCCGATCTCCCCGACTCACCTATCAAGTGTCTCTTTCCACCTGCCTGCACAGCGGGTGAATGCTACAGGGGGGAAAAAAACACGAAAGAAGAAGAGGCAGTTATATCGGCAATTACGTCCGGATATCAACGAAGGCACGTGCACGCGTGCGCACAGAAGCGCACGCGCGTGCACTGTCGGCCGGTTCTGATGCGCGGGTGACAAGATGAGGACAAATTATGAGGCCGGAAGATGGATGCTCGTGTACATGCACGACTACATGTCTCTGTTCATGTGTGTGTGTGTGTGTATGTGTGTGTGTGTGTGTGTGTGTGTGTGTGTGTGTGTGTGGGTGTGTGTGTGTGTGGGTGCGCGCACGTTTACGCGCGCCGGACAAACTGCACAGGCAGGGTTTCTTTCAGTGAAATTCCTCAGGGGGGGCTCAGAAGACACATATGAGTCAGCACCATGCAGGATTTATAGGCAATTGATTAAATTAGCATTTGTTCTGGAATAGAAGAGGGGGGTTGGGTCTGTCACTGCAAACATACATACACATACAGGAAAACAAACACAGACACACACACACACAAAACCACACATATACACATATGCACACACATACACATACACACACACACACACACACGTGAATGAAATACACGGTTAGCCAGACAGAAGTAAGCATGTAAGTGTGTAGAAAACTCACGGAAGACACAGTAGACGATTAGACAATTATGTCAATAAGCCGCCGTGATTACAGACAGGATCATTCCAGTGTAAATACTTGTTGAAATATACTCCCCCACCCCCTCTCCTATATCTCTTCCCCCCCTTGCTCTCAGCAGACTGGCTAGTGTGGTGGCAGTCAAGGTGGGTGTGTGAGTGTTGCTGACAAACCTTTTTTTATGACATTCATCAAAGCCATCTGCCATTTTCCGCTCAATTAATTTGTTATGGGAAGTGGGATCAATTAAGTGCGCACAGTAATGGCTTTATACCCTTGTTTCTCTTTTTTCGGCCTAATATTTTCTGTGCTCCACTCTGGCATGAAAAGACAAAATCTATTTCTCTGGCCTCTCTCTCTCTCTCTCTCTCTCTCTCTCTCTCTCTCTCTCTCTCTCTCTCTCTCTGTGTCTTTCTCTCTCCTGCGCCCCCTCCCTCAGACTAATTTGTTTTTGCTACTATCTTCCTGGCATGAGAAACTGGCTGTAATAAAAGGTCAGGGTTTAGGAGCTTGACCACAACCAAAAACACACACGTGCACACACACACACACACACACATACACACAGTGTGTGGTTCTTTACCGGCAACGTTTAACTCGGCACACTGCCAGCAACCTGTTTAGGGTCTCAGGCCCCTCCCACACCTGGGAACCGCTCTCTACACCCCCACAGACCTCATAGGCTTGTATATTCTCTACCCCTCCCCTAACACAGTTGAGTAGGTCACCTGTTAGCCCCCCCTGCTCAACTCCGCTGCAGTATCGACCTTTGACCCCGCAGTGGCTTAAGCAAAGGGCTGCGATAAGAACAACGGCCCCGGCTAATTTCGGACACCCCTCCCGTGCTCCGACAGTGACAGGCGGGGCCATTAGCATGGATGTCACGAGTCAACCCCCTCCTCCCGACCCCCACCTCCACCCCCACGGCAAGCTCTACGACCCCGGGTACGTATCGATCCCTTCCCCCATTAAACCTCCTGATGGGCCCGATGATACGATGACGAAGAGGGAGAGTGGTACGTGCATTTGTGTGTGAGTGTGTGTGTGTGTGGACAGATTCTTTTAGGGGTTTGCCTGTCGAGCAACCACCATTACTCTGGCAACCGGCCTGATGACAACGTCGTATTGATTTTGACATCTTCTTGCTGAGGTGTGCTTCAGATGCAGGAGGGCTTACACAACACAGACACATTGTGTTTCTTTCCTGTGGCTTCAGCATGGCAGGCCAGCCTCATTCTACAGGTCAGATACAGCAGTGATAAACTCTAATACATCTCTAATGCCATGTGGATCTGATTTAGTACTCGAGGAGACTGCTCACTAATTAGCCTTGTTCGTTAAACATATACCGCATTCCACAACACGACTTGGAGAAGATTCCAGAAGAACCACAATAATGTGTTCACCACAAAATATAGAAGCAATATACTGTAGGTAATGCATATGAGGAAGCCTTGAAGGACATTAGCATTTAATGCTATGTTCGTGCGCAGCGTGAGTCTTTGCACCAGAGGTGAGGGGTCATCTTATAGTAGACATGAGTTAAATTAACAAGCAGGCAGCCATGGGTTGTTGGCAGTGGGCGGGTTAGAGAACCATATCTTGGCAGACCCTCAGGGCTAGCCGCAGATTAAAACCCCATCGATCCATCTGTAATTTATTTATTCATTCCACCAAAAAATTTAACATTGACCTCACTCTTACAGGGGGGAAAAAAGAAGAGAAAAACATAGCCCGATTTAATCTGGTCCCTGTCAGTGACTTGAATACTAAAGAAGTGTGCAACGATTTGGACATCTTTGAATTCGTTTAGCCTGAAAGTTAAACGTCGGATCAGAAATTCGTTCCCCTTTTCTCGACGAGAAAGTGGTGCAAAATCACCACTGTTGAAAGCTCAAGCCCTGCTTTGAGTGCAGGTGGCTTCCACCATCTCAAACCTTAGACCAACTAGACAATAAACAAACTCATTCATTTCTTATCACTGCACCAAACCTATCTCTCTCTCTCTCTCTCTCTCTCTTGCTCTCTCTCTCCCCATACATTTTCTCATTTTTGCCTCGTTCGCCCCCCCAGATGCCAAATTCCCCTCTGCTACCCCGACACATCAAAGCCTCTCCTCCTCTCTCTTTGTCTCTCTCCCCATCTCCTCCCTCCTTTTCTTCCTCCCTCTGTACTCTCCCGTCTCCAAATGCACCACGTCCCTCTTATCGCCCGACTGTAAACACACACACACACACGCAGAAACACGCAGACACACAGCTCAACATTACTTCCATCTTCACTTCTCCCTGTCCTCTGTGCATCCACCTGACCTTCTCCACACGCACACACATGCACGCAGGCACGCACACACACACACTTTTCGGATCACCAACCTCTCCTTGTTCCTCCCCAACCCCTTCTTGAACCCAATCCCGGTGACCCGGCCTGTAATCCAATTAAAAGCACATTAGCACACAAAATGAAGAGCGCTGGATTTAATTAGCCTGCTGACTAAGGGTGGCCCTATGGTGGCTAGCATATAGCTCACGCAGTGCCAGGTGCATGGAGATTTAAAGGGGAGGCCCAGTCTGTAGCTCTGGCTGTTGGAGTACGGGGTGAAGCTATAACTGCCGATAAGCAAGCAGGTAAAGATACAGTCTTTGATTTCCTTGTAGATCACGGCCCCCCTTCCTGAACCGCATGTTCCGCCATCTGCTGTAAACACCACTGTCTATAGGGGGAGGGGCAGAGAACAGTGCAAGCACTTCAAACCACACCCAGGGAAATGTATTTGTACTACAAAGACAAATACACACAATACACACAAACACACACAAACCTACAAACGAGATGGTATCTCTGTTGCTACAGTATCATAATCTGCCAAATCAGGAAAGAATGTGGCATCTTCTCAATGTGCATGACTGTTCTGTGTGCGTGTGTGTGCGTGTGCGTGTGTGTGTGTGTGTGTGTGTGTGTGTACGTGAACGTGTATGTTGAAGTTTGTTTTGTATGTTTATGTGTGTGCTTCTCTAAGAGACTGTACACAAGACTCAAACTGTGTGTGTGTGTTTGCGTGTGTGCGCAGGCTTGTGTGTGTGTGTGCGCGCGTGTGTGTGTGATAGAAATAAGATCCTAGTGCTGGCCTCTCCGTTTCTTTCTGCAGGTAATAAAAATATAGACTGCCCTCCAGATCCCTTTATATAGAGTTGAGACCGCAGCGAAATGTGGGACAGGCTCCATTGATTTGGAGGCTACAGTATTACCAGCCATCACAACCAAGGCAATATGAGAGGGCTTTTTAAATCACATGGCCACCCCAAGCCCAGAGGGACAGACAAAAGGCAGACAGAGATAAAATAAAAGATAGGATGGAAAAAAAGAAAGAGAGAGACATAGAGAAATGAAGGGGGGGGGGGATAATGTGTTCATTTTTGTATCACTGTAGAATACATTGGAGTGTTTCAATAAAGGATTTGTCTTCTTTTTGTGAATTGACATTGGACGGCGGTTATCTTTTTTTGCGATGAGAGGGAAGAGCTTTTCATGACCTTCAGGGTCAGTGGAAGCCCAAATAAAGCTCCACTCAGGCCACAGGCAATTGGTTCCTGAATTCCAACAAATCCAAATGTGTTCTTCTTCTGCTGTGTTCTAGATCTCTGGAGAGCAACGGAGGGGCTTTATTGGGTCAGGCCAGTAAGAATCACCCCCTTTTCCCGCCCTTCCCCTCAGTCTGTCTAAATAAGATAAGACCGTGTCATTGTACAGGCCTTACTAGGATGGGGCAGCATCAAATATTCATGGGCCACGGCTGACTCTTAAGCAAACGGGCCAATTTGTTGAGGACGACGTGCATTAAGATCGACTTGGCCGATACGCCCACACCAAAGCCCCACACCCCCGGGAGACCGCGGCCAGGGAAGGCTGCCATTTTGGCTCGGCGGTCGCTATTGTTGATGGAGGAAAAGGCGGGGCGGGGAGGGGGAGGTGTGAGTGGCACATGCCCGTCTGTCTGTACTGGTAAGTGTGAATGGATAGTGTGGGGGGCTGGGGGTGGGGGTGGGGGGGGGTCCACACAAGAGCAGCAGCGTATGAAAGATAAGGAGTGTCACAAAGACATGGTCTGGTGGCTGCCTAGCTCTGACCAGTCCTGTGAAGAGAGGGTGGGTGTGGTGGGGGCTTTTCTGGCATAGAGGACAAAAGAGGTGGAGTCAGGTTTGAATGACAAAAGAAAATGAAGGGGTGTCTATGTGGAGAGGATGTTTATTTGTCCACGTGTGTGGGGAATGTTCCGGGGACTGAGCCGTGAGGACAACAATGATAAGCATCATTTAACTGATGGCCCAGGGGCAAACGGACGCATTGTCTATATTGTACACTTGAACAACTTCATAGTTCATATCACAAAGACAAGCATGTTTACACCCACTGTGTGTGTGTGTGTGTGTGTGTGCGTGCATGTGTGTGAACCACACACACAAACATAGGACCAAAAAGACAACAAAAAAAACAACAACTACGCAACAAATACTTTTTGAAGAATGGCTCACACAATGCAGCTTCCAAACAACACATTTCAAAGATAGCCCATCTCCGCATTAAACACCCCTCAGGGACAGAGCTGACAAATCACTAAATGACATTTTATTTTTTATTTTTGAGGGTTTTATGGGCTATAGAACACCAGCAGCAAGACACAACTCTAAGCTCTGTGATTCCCCCGTGGGGCTTTTGATAGAAATGAACAGAGAAAGCTCTCTAACGAGACCTTGTGTTTATAAAAGTAAAGAGACAAGAAAGACAAAGGCGTAAACTCGTAAAACTGTTCGGCTTCTCCTTGGGGAAGTACTGATCCTCTGATGGAAATATGCACCGGCCGCGAGACAGCAGGGCTTGGCACGGGTCTGGCCGGTGATATTGGGTCACTTCCGCAGAGGGCCCAAAGGCCACTCAGAGAGCGACCCATTTGCCGGGTGACCCCTGACAGCCTGCTCATCATCTGGCACTGAGGAACTCCAGGGGATTGGCGGAGATTGTTGTGAATATTAAATGTGACATTCCGCCTAGCCCTGACAGAGAAGAAAGGAGATATATAGGGAATAATACATTGCGGGGAAACGGAACGACACATTTCCATACAGATTGTATCGTTCTGTTGTATTATTGTATTATTGATTTTTTTTTCCTTAAAGAACGTTTGAAATTTGCACCATTAAATTCACACCGAGTGATTGAAAGCTGCCTTTATGGCACTGAAATGGTGTGTTTCGTGCCCTCCAAAATGTGTGACTATGGCCTTAATAGGCTTTTAAATAAAGCCATTTACATGCAAATAGCAGTGCAGAGCCATTTCCTTATCACGGCTGTAAATGAACACATGTTTGCTCAATGGATCTATGTTGGCCAAATATGAGCAGTCAACAATATGCTGACTCCATGTTAACGTTTCACTTCATTTGCTCATGCGGTAATTAAACATTGCCGACACGCGTGATTCTGTGTTGATATGCATTAATTAGCTTTAATTAGGAAAACATTTACCGGCAATGCATCACACCTGTGGTCAATACCACATCTCGAGGAGTTTTGTTCATTTAAACGTCATGTTAGCAAATGCAAAATACAAATTTGTCAATAAGAGGCTACCCCATTAATTTAGGATGTTGTGTCGTATTATAAGTCCCTTATTATAAAATATATGTTTTTCCAGTGTGGTCAGCATCTGTCGCGAAAGGGCTGAACTCATTTTTAAATTTGTCTAACATTTTGCCAACATTCCTCATGCCAAAACAAGCAGGATCAGATGTGACCAATCAAGTTAGGCAATGTAAGAAAAACAAAATCAACACTAAATTAGCTAGAAGAGAAAAAGACCCAGTTGACTGTTTGACAGACATTTGAATGATATGGGGCCTTTAATACCACTGTTACAGCAGATATAGCAGTAAGACAATAAGTCAGTTTAGAGTTGGAATATGGATGATAATTAGTTTCTCTAATGTTTTTCTCATATTTGTTGTGATATGGACCTGGAAAGTGAAATTGTTGCAGTGAGGACAAACTTCTGCAACGTACATAGTAAAATTGACAATTATGTATGATAAGGTAAAGGTTGAATACAGACAGCAAGACATATTGTATTTGCATTAGCAGTCACTCAAATTGAAACACCATCTTTGTCTATTTGCAAATGTGTGGCTGAGTCTACATCTCTACAGATTCACCAGTACTGTGTGTCGGTGTAGGTGTATTGTGGGTAAATACACATTGCATGCAGAGATTGCATCTGTTTTGCTGGTGTTGTTGGTGATTAACTTAACCAGAGTGTGTCAGCCATATGCCTGTGTTCACGCCAAATGTGCTGCTGGCGCTACTACACAACGGACTCAGAGGTCAGTTCCATAAAGAGTGTGGGGGACATTTTGAGCGAGAAATCCAATTAGGACACCAGTACAGTAGTGGTGGCATTTAACAAATAACCCTGTTCCCTCTCTCTCAGCAGTGGGCTGGCAAGCGAAACACTGCTAGCTAATAATAGCCCACTCACTCTAAGTTACAGTCGCATGCCCTATTATGTCTCCCGGAGTGCAAAAACATCCAACCATAAATCAATATAAATAATAAATAACAATAAAAATGACTAATAAAGTATAAATCTCCCAATAGGGCGATATGCTTCTACTATTCCCAGCACCGTTTTTCTAGCTTTAAGGGACACTAAACAATTTGTTATCTGGCAATATCCTTGTGGTTTTATTAATGTATAAGATATCTGTATTTTCCACAGCCACATGAGTCTCCAAGCATTGGAATGGGGTTCTTGGAGAAATGTGTTTTGATGAGTAATATGTAATAATTATTGAATTTAGTTAGTACACACACAAACGCATGCACACACACACACGCACACACACGCACACACACACACACACACACACACACACACACACACACACAAACACACAACAATCTTCCTGACACATTCCCTCTCTGAAATACATGTATTTCAAGGTGGCTAAAAATCAATGGAATGCAATATCCCTATTGGATTTAGTTTATGCCATCAACCCATATCTCTGGGCTGGGCGTAGATCATTCCTAAAGCAGAGAGTGGGTGACCTCGTAACCTCTATCCAGGGTCATAGCATTAACTCGTATTGATACTTGAGATAGTGGCTTTATGTCATTAACATTATAGGTTGTTATGGGAGAGTAGAAGTGCTGCTTAAACGGTCACCCAGAGGTTAAAATAACTTCCACAACAATAACAAATAGGCCCTATGCCTCATTGGCCCCCCTTAAAACGAGGATTGAAAGCCCTTAAAGCTTTGCTAAATTAATACTCATACATTACAATATGAATAAATAATATTTGATTGTGTTGCACTGGCACCTAGATACAAAGACGCAAGAAATTATACATGAGTCCCAGATATATTGCCTGAGATAACATTACAGTTTGTATATATTATATATATTTGGATTACATCTTAATCCAATCTTCCAAGATTGTCAACACCATGAAATTCAATGCTATTATAACCATATTTTTATAATCCGTATATCTTAATCCCCTTTTTGACAAGATCATTTTTCTTAATGGCTAAATAAATTAAAATGTTTTGACATTAATTGTTAATCTTTGATGCATTTATTTTTCACCAAAGCATTACATTTTGTAAAATCAACTCCCAAGTAAACACAATATGGATCATTTAGCTGAAGCCTTGAACATGACATGAATTAACAGAGAATACAATCAAGTATAGCACGTTATACAGGTCACGTCATCGGAGGAGACAGGTAGACACTCCACAGTAACACAAGCCTTTGACCCCTGTACCATAGGCTTCAATCTCTGGTACCCTCTCCCTCCCTCCCTCCCTCCCTCCTTCCACCCTATAGCACATCTCCGTTCAGCTCTACATTCAAACCTGATGGCAGAAATAACCAAGGTCACCAGGGACAGACCTGACAACTTGTGGCACCACTCGTCTGGGAAGCTAATGAGTTCCCATAGGCGATGGTGATGGGGTAATATCCATGTATGCATGTGTGTGTGTGTGTGTGTGTGTGTGTGTGTGTGCGTGTGTGTGTATGTGTGTGTTCCTTGTTATGAAAGTAGCGACTTAGTGCTGGAGAAAGAGAAAGCGAATTTCTTTAAACTTCAAATCGCCCCAGTTTGGTCTTTTTCCCCCAGCAGGATTTTGGATATAATGAGGAAGGGTTCAGAGATACTCTTCACATTGCTGCTCCTCTTTTTCCCTACTTCTTCCTCTCATTTCCCCTTCCCCTCTTGTCTGTCTCTCTCTCTCGCTCTCTCCCTCCCTCTCTCTCTCTCCCTCTCTCTCACTCCCTCTCTCTATCGCTATCTCTCTTTCTTTCATTCGTTCTCTGTCCTCCGCAGTTGATATAGTGTAGACAACAGATCAGTCCTGGGAGACATCCCCCCGAAAACATTATCCATCATGTTGACAGCCACGCAACTCCAAAGACTTTTAAGTGAGGGGAATATCATCGTGTATTACACAAATGCACGAATAAACCCTTACCACACATCCACGCATGTTTTTATTTATATATCTTTTACATAGACTGCTTTCTTGACGGCTTTAAAAAAAGCCACGAAGTCGGCACCATTGTTGAAAGACTACCGGTACGATTCCCGCTCCCGTCTGCGTTGTCTTGAACCAAAATGGCACCCGAACTCCGTACCCAAGCGTTTCGTTCCAGTTGGCGGACAAATGTGGGAACATTACCCATAATGGCTAGCGTGGCAAACGTGATGGAATACCACAGGTACTGCTTATATGTCCTGCTGTATGTATCTGTAATAACCATACATTCAATTCAGGATAACATAGACAGATAGACAGATTGAAATCATACTGGAAATGGCTGTAAAACTGTGGTGAGATGGAGGAGTGCAGATATTTGGGAAAGCTGGATTAAAATATTGATGTAGTTACTCTTAATTAAAGGAGTTTATACCATAATTCAATAATTGAATTCCCCCCAGGCACATGAAAATCAATTGTGTCATATTAAAAATGCTTCATCCTCAATCTGAAAATCTGAATGCCAGATATGTGACTTCAATCATTGGAACAAATCGAGGTACCATTGATTTTCTTCGAAGACACTTGAGCAGATTCACAAGCGTATGAAATGCAATTTGAGTATAAGATGACTCTGGTGCACATTTTATTCATCTTTCTTCAAGGAATTTAAAAGGTAGCGGAGTGGCATTTGAAGAGTTTATCTGGCCTCAGTTTGGATTGGACAGTGTGATGCATGGAAGGGAAGGGAAGAAGGAATATAGCATGTGAGACAACTGTGTACAAAGTGATATACAGTAGAGGCATGCGAAGGACTGTTTCTTTTACTGTGTCAAGGACATTCTCAGATATATGGTGTGTGTGTGTGTGTGTGTGTGTGTGTGTGTGTGTGTGTGTGTGTGGGTGTGTGCGTGCGTGCGTGTGTGCGCGCGTGCGTGCGCGTGTGTGTGTCTATGTGTGTGCAAAAAGACCCAGTATCCTGCCTGTAGCTTTAACCTTTGACTTTCAAAGAGAAATCTAGCTCATTAAGTGAGTCCATATTACCGGAGAGATTCAACACAACTCAATAAAAGCAACAGCATTAATTAAAATTGCATTCATTAATGTTGGTGATATACTTTATAGGCTTTATTTAGGGGATATTACATTTTTGTTAACCATACTCAGCATCTTCCTCCAAATAGAGTCCTCAAGATATGGCATGAAATAATCCCTATCGTTTTCCTAACCCCCATTGACTTCTTTCACGTATACTTTAACATTACAATGTGTCTACATAACTGATGTGTGTCTGTTGGTTTGCGCCATCAAACATTAAACATCAAATAGGTGATGTTTAATGTAAAACCTATTCCCATGTAAAGAAATAGACCTGTGTTACACTGCCATGTAGAGATAGATAAATCGTCACCTCAGTACCACAGGAACTACACTGTACGGGCACTACTGTCGTAGAGCAGGGATGGCGGAGACAGAAATATATTGGCTTCCAGGGCTTCCTCCATCTCACCATTACTGAGCTGTGATTCCAGGTATAACGAGAAGCAGTCGGGGTCCTGCGAATAATCTCCTTTCTTGGCAATGGGACACATTTTTTTATTTTTTAATTAAGGAAGACACATCCGGAATGGAATTCTGACGGCATGGAGAGCCACAACCTTGAAAGCCCTGTAGGCTAGGAATGTGACAGAGGGTGGTGGGAAAAGAGATGTAAGCCTTCATGCAGCAGGCTTTGTGGGAGGTGTTCTGCGGGGCCTGTACCCCCACCACCAACACTCCACAGTCATAAAGCAAGGCTAGGAAACTCACGGGGACATTGAGATGTGGCGCACACAGACGACGTCTCATACATCTGCACACGTGCACATGTACGTGTGTGTGTGTGTGTTTCTCTCCAGAATGTGGTAGATGAAAGTGCACCTCCCCCCCCTCTTCACACACACACACACACACACACACTCACACGCAAGCCCTGCCTCTCTTATCAAACCTGAGCAAAGCATTGTGATGCAGGGGTGGCATTGGTAGAGGGGTGAACTAGAGGTGATGTTGGGGGGAGGGGGGGGGGGGCATAGCCTACACTGGTACAAGCCCCCCTTCCACCCACAGCAAACCGGGAGAGGACAGGGTGCCCTAGTTTGCCCTAGAACTTCTAAAGGAACACACAGGGTGCCAATGAGTAGCCACAAGCACATATACATTTGAGAATGAGATGGGTGCTGTGTGTGCTTGGTGCTGCAGGTGTGTGTGTGTGTGTGTGTGTGTGTGTGCGCGCATTACATGGTCACAATTAAGTGCATGCTTGTTTATGTGTATGTGGATTTGATGTGTGTGTGTTAGTGTGATAATTAAGTCAGTTCATTCCTTTGAGTCTCATGAGTCTCATATGTGATGATGTAAGCCCCTCCTATACAGACATCATTAGGCGACAGAGGAATTGTCCCCTCCCTTAACTCAGATGGGCTGACAAACAATGCCATGCACTCGAACAGACATGAAACAGAAAGGATGTCATGTAACATGCATTTTGATATCTCTGTTAGCGTGCTCTCACCTGAAATAAGGGTTAGCTAATAGTGCTAGATGCTGCAAGATCACTGGAATTAGAATTGGCTCATTTGAAGTTTTGAGTAAAGTTTTTGAACTTTCCGAGAGAAAGGTTTCTACATAGAGGAGGTTTGTTGTCCCCTTGTTGACTTTTATGAGACAAAATGAGGAGATTTGGTGACACTTTATTGATTTCAAAATTTTATTCCACACCTGAACTTGACCTATAGCAATACCTAAATATTAGGGTGTAACGGTTCGTGTATTCGTATTGAACCGTTCGGTACAGACGTTGTGGTTCGGTCCATGCGCCATACCGTTCGTTTGAACGATATGGTGCGAAGTTGAGCATAAAGCGGAACCAAAATTCAGA
>JAODUE010000012.1:969050-979837 GCA_027564755.1 Amblyopsis hoosieri
CTGGTACTTCTCCCATAGAGTTCTATTGAGGACTCTCTAAGTGGTCTGTCTCCTCTATATAATGTCTCTGGCACTTCCATAAATAGTCCTCTAAGTGGCGTGTAAATAATGTGTGTGTGTGTGGCTCATGCAGGTGTTCTCCCGTAAGCTGGAGGAGGTTGGCCGTGTGCTCTTTCTCATCTCCCTCACCCAGAACATGCCCGCCGTCCACCGGCAGTCCCACGTCTCCCTGCTGCAAGAGGACCTGCTGCGGCTGCCCTCCTTCCCGCGCACCGCCATCGACGCAGAGTTCTCGCTGTTCAATGAGCCCCAGGGTAGGCCAAGGCCATCTTTTGCTTCTGAATCCCAATCAGCGAGCAGAAAGATTGTGAATCACATGGAAGTTTGACAGCTTCACTCCGAATTTTATTGGCATTTTATTGGCATCTTTCTAATTATTTTCTATTTTTCTATTTTGTTATCTTCGTTTTAATTAAAAGCATGACTACATTTAAAGTCCCTTTGCACTCCCAGGTCAGTGGAAACACAACTGGTTCATCCTGCTTTAATACATCCAGTGAAATGAGCGTTGCATAGTTTGCTTTGTGTCCCGCATAGATTTCCTTTCACTCTCTTACTTACACTCCTCTCTCGCCCACAAATGCTGCTTGCTCGTTCGAGGATTTCTCTGCGATTTCCTTTGCATGCGCTAAGATTATATTGCCCTTTGTTCTCATAGCTCGTAATTGCAGTTTGGACATCAATGTTTACGTGCATATACTGTATGTAAAGTAAAAAATAACATGCTTTTATATAGTAGCCCTGAAGTGCAAAACAAATTTACATTTTAGAAAAAATCATAACGTGTAAAACCAAATTTACAAATGTGAATCACTTTTACAAATGCTAAGCACTTTTACCTTGTAAACATGTAAATGTGTATTGTGTAACGATCTGGGCCGCGCCGCCCTTTGTTGTTCAAACCAAAACCTGCACCTGGTTCCTGCTCGTCCAAATAGTTTTCAATCAATGCTTTTTGGCATCGCCTGGGAGCTCATCATAATACGAATATATACAGTACTAAATAGCCTAATTCAGCATAATAAATAATAAACTAGACTTTGCCAAACCCATGTGAATAGCCTACACGGGAAACAATTTCACCACTGTTTAACGTTCGGTTGCTAGGCCGCAGCCGTTTGTTGTCACAGAGCTCTCAAGCCACTGCGGTATATGACGTCACGCCGACCAGACGAATCACAGTAAAACAACCATAGATGTGTGGTAAAATCACCTGTCTGACTCAAGCCACCCCCACCCCACCCCCCGTCGGGCAGGTAAAGAGCTGTTTGGCCTGGACACGCTCCACAAGGTCCTGTGGATCAAGCTGCTGGAGGAGATGTTCCTGGGCATGCCCAGTGAGTACCCGTGGGGCGACGAGATGATGCTCTTCCTCAACGTCTTCAATGGCGCGCTGCTGCTGCACCCGGAAGACAGCGCCCTCCTCAGGCAGTACACCGCCACTGCCATCAACACCGCCGTCCACTTCAACCACCTGTTCTCCCTCAGCGGATACCAGTGGATCCTCCCCACCGTACTGCAGGTAGAGCCACAGCCATCGCATCACGCCCTTAGCAACATTACATAATACTGGTTTTAATGTTGTGGCTGATATAACATTAATTAAAACATGTTTAATGTTGTGGTTGATCTGTGTAGTATTTTTCTTTTTTACTTAGTCAAGCCATGGAAACCAATTGGAACTACAAAATACGTTTTTAAAACACATTACTGATTGTTCAGTATAGTGTATAGTTCAGTTCAAAATAGTGGCAAACACACTTATCCACTTTTTCCATTCTAGTCTCTCCCACCATTATTCAAAGTCAGTATATCAACATATTTATCAAAGTCACTATTTCACCATATTTAACAATCCGTCAACAACAACGACTAACTCCAGTTCCATGGTAAACCACCACACCCCCCCTCTCACAAGTACGATCTCGTTGTAGGTATACGCCGACTACGAGAGCAATCCTCTCCTGAGGCAGGGCATCGAGTTCTGCTGCCGTCAGTTCTACGTCCTGCACCGCAAGCCCTTCGTCCTGCAGCTGTTTGCCAGCGTAGCGCCGCTCTTGGAGTTCACGGTGGGACTCCTTAACAACTGAATGTGTAAATGTGGCAGTTGAAGAACAGTGGTAGTAGTTCTGGAAAGTGAAGTGAAGGATGATATTCAGTTTGATGTGCAGTAAATGTATAATATGTGCGTCTTTACATGTATGGTACATACTGTTTGCAGTATGTTTACGGTATATAAATACAGGTTTTTGTTAAGAATTGAAAAACGAAGCAGCAGATTAGAGTGAAAATCTATATCAAATCACATTATTGAATTGGTGAAATGAATCGGACGACAAAATACACAACAGAAAGAGCTTATTAAGAGTTTTGTCTTTTTATGGATGTGTAAAAAGACAGGATGTTGTGGATGCATTTTTGCCCTTCAGGGCCACCGTATTCACCAGGGGCCTCATGTATCAACATTGCGTACGCACGAAAAGGTTTTAACTCACAAAGTGTGATGTATCAAAATTAACGTGAAGTGAGTGTGCGGAATTATCCAATATCATTCTGTTATATCCTTATATATACAGTATATATACTGTATATCCTTATTGTCTCTTTCATAGTATTAACATGGTATTGACAATGTCTTTCTTTGAATACAGCCATCCTATCTTCCTGTGAGCTTAGCTTTCAGACTTTCAATTCTTCTCTTTATTGACTTTGATATCCAACTATTTCTTTATAGTTTCTGACTTGCATGCATTGGCTGCCTGTAGTCATTTGCCACTTTGTTGACTTTCTTTTATTGCTGATACTGTAGGACAAACTTCTAAATATAATATGTATCCTGCCCTCCACCTCTGTGATCAAAACGTCGATCTTTCTCAGTCAGGGAATTTTCTCTTTTTGCGGCTGGATAAGCCATTACATATTGGACAACGGATGAGGACATGAGCGCATTTATTATCATTTGCATAGTAATTTATGGGAGGAGGTAAGGCGGGGTCAACGGCTCGTGCGCGTGTGCTAACATACACGTTTATTGGGATGTATGAAGTGAAGATGAGCAGAACCTGGCGTACGAATGCTTTCATACATCAGAATTTTTCTGTGTGTACGCACTTTTCGAGTTTCGTGAGTACGCCATCTTTTAGTATGAAAGCTGCGCAATTGTTGATACATGAGGCCCCAGGTCACACACGGCGGTCACACACCAGTGTCATTCTGTGTCATTCCAGACGAGCACCAGTACCGGCCTGTCCAAGGGCGTGTCCGCCCAGTGTCTGTTTGACCTGCTGGTCTCCCTGGAGGGCGAGACCCAGGATTCGCTGGACGCCCTGGAGCTGGTCAAGGCCGAGAAGCCCCTGCGCTCCCTGGGTAAAAAAAACTATGCCTGAATCCCGGTTAGATTCACAGGCCAATGTTGAATGTCGAGCAGTTCTCCTGCAAGAGCGCGACATCAACCTTGACATTGATTAACAGTTTATTTTAATAGTTAATATACTTTGAAACGGTCCATGAAAATAATATGTATACGATATTAATTAGTTAATACCTTTAAAACGAGGAAGGAGGTGTTGTGATAAGTCAATTTACTTGGACGGGTCCCCCTGCAGACTTCTGCTACGGCAATGAGGACCTGGCCTTCTCCATCAGCGAGGCCATCAAGCTGTGTGTCACTGTCGTCGCCTACGCCCCAGATTCCTTCAGGAGGTAAAGCCAAAAACACCCCGTAGGCGTCTTTAGCCCGTTAGCCATGTAGTTTATTAGCTTGTTAGTTATTTAGCTTGTTAGCTTTTTAGCTCATTAGCCATTTAGTTTGTTAGCTCGTTAACCCATTCACTTTTTAGCTCATTAGCCATTTAGTTAATTAGCTTGTTAGCCATTTAGTTTGTTAGCAATTAGCTTGTTAGCCATTTAGTTTGTTAGCACGTTAGCTTTTTAGCTAGTTAGCCATTTACTTCATTAGCACACTAGCCCGTTAGCTGCCCCATGTATTCAGGGGCGTCCTCTCCCCTGCAGTCTCCAGATGCTGATGGTGCTGGAGGCGTTGGTTCCCTGCTTCCTGCAGAAGCTCAAGAGCAACACGGTCACCATGGAGTCGGCCTCGGTCGCCCGGGACGAGATTGCGGCCATCGCTGCCCTGGCCACCTCCCTGCAGGCTCTGCTCTACAGCTCCGAGACCCTCACACGGTCTTCACCCACACACACACTTCACCACAACAACACACCCCACCACCACACACACACACAGCCTCCCTCCCAGTACACAACCCAGCAAAAAACACCTACTCACACAGTTCATACAAGAAAATCAACTAGGAATGCACATTCCAAGAAAACAACTTGATCCATCAGTTATCGATCATCGTTATACAGTATGATCTTGGCCGACGGTTGCTACCAAACAATTGGTTTCCGTTCAAAGGAGAGGCGTAAAAAGTTATGATGTGTTCACTTTAGACTTTAGCAAGCGTGCTGCAGCCGTGGTAATCATAAACCATCACATTTCAGCTAAAATCAAAACCCAATAAAGCAATAAATAAATAATAATATAGAGAACAGTTGTTTTTCTAATAGCTTTATTGTTACTAATGACTAAATACCCACACCGATGACAGGTTTGTTAATAAAAAAATTAATCTGACACAAATGACCACCGATCATCGATTTAAAACATGCATCCCTACCAACAGGTTGTTGCCCACCTCTAACCGTGAGTCTAACCGTGAGCACTCTGTCCCACCGCAGGCCCATGACAGCACCACAGATGTCCCGGTGCGACCAGGGCCACAAGGGGGCCACCACAGCCAACCACACTATGTCTGGAGGGCTCAACACCAGGTCAGCGCCACACAGGGAAACATGTATTTTGATATTTATAGAATTTTTCTATTTATTATTTTTTACTTTTATATTATTACATTTTACGTTATGTGTAGTTGTTTATAGTGATATGTATATACAGTGTGTATATACAGTATATATACAGTATCATAATGATTTCCACGGCTGTAAATATGTATATTTATCTATGTGCATACAGTATATGCATTTATACATATAAATGCAGATGCATACATGGACTGAATACACCTGTCTTACCTACAAAGGGTAAGGCAGTTGCTGAGAGCTTAATGGTAGAAATAAGATCCAAGCCACCCAACATGTATCTAATCAGATACCCAGCTGGAATAGTAAGCTGGCCATAGGAGTAGATAGATGCCACTGATGTAAATACACAACGATCTCAGTGCATGGAGGGTTCCACCCAGCGCCATGGAAAGAACAGAGTTGCACCAACGGAAGTTCTAAATTGACAATGGTCACATGGTTCATGGAGAGGCAAAACCTATGGCAAAATAGTTCACGGAAGTGCTTGGTGGGCAGTTTGAATATATATAGAGATATATAACTGAATTTTTTGTGATGTGTAGTCAATAAATTCACCGATTTACATTTAAAATAAAATGTATAGGGTACTTTTAGTATTTAGGCTAACTTCCGGGCACTATTTTGAGGCTCCACGATCCGCCATTGCTGTGAAAGAATGGAAACAAAACGTAACTCTGTTCTTTACATGGCTCTGGTTTCACCTAATATCCAGCACCCTGAGACGTAACTCTGTTCTTTCCATGGCTCTGGTTTCACCTAATATCCAGCACCCTGAAGTAGGTAGGCTACAAACCTTGAAGCGAATAAAACAAATGCCGTATTTTTGCATTTATTCTTCTAAATGTAGTTGGCTGGAATTATGGAATTATCTTCGGGAAACACACCTTTAACTTAACAATACAATATCCATTGGCCTTGAGGGACATGTATCAGCTGTCGCTGTCTGCTCTGTGTGTGCGTGTGTGTGTGTGTGTGTGAGAGAGAGAGAGAAATGAGCACAGGAGCAGCGCAGCACTTTAATTTATGTCAGCAACACGCGTGTAAATACAATGTTATCGCGGTCAGAAAAATTCTTTAATTGAGTCATTTCCATATATCGCACGATGAGGCGATATAGTAATTATCATGACAGGCCTAACTCTGTGCGTCTCTCTCTGCCCAGGGACAACCTCCACTTGCTGGAGGAAGGCCAGGGGATGCCGCGTGAGGAGCTGGACGAGCGCATCGCCCGGGAGGAGTTCCGGCGGCCGCGGGAGTCCCTCCTCAACATCTGCACCGAGTTCTACAAGCACTGCGGGCCGCGCCTCAAGATCCTGCAGAACGTGGCCGGGGAACCCCGGGTTACGGCCCTGGAGCTCCTGGACATCAAGTCCCACATGAGGTGACAGGATGGGTTAATTCATTCATTCATCCATTCATTCCACATGAGGTGACGGGATGGAAGACATATAAATCCATTGCAATAACCTGTTTGACCTTTCGGTGGTGCTGTTCCCACCCTGGTGTTTCCAGTTAGCTGGGCAAAATAGATGCAGGAGCGTACTTTTCATTAGTCTTGATGGAAAAGCTTGTGTGTGTGTGTGTTTGTGTGCACGCGTCCGCCCCCCGCAGGTTGGCGGAGATAGCGCACGCTCTGCTGAAGCTGGCGCCGTACGACACGCTGACGATGGAGAGCCGCGGGCTGCGGCGCTACGTGACGGAGATGTTGCCCGCCACCGACTGGTCGGCGGAGGCGGTGCGTCCCGCGCTCATCCTCATCCTCAAGCGGCTGGACCGCATGTTCAACAAGATCCACAAGATGCCCACGCTCAGGTGCGCACGCCCGCAGGCACTGTGCACCAGGTCTGTTCTCCTCTCTACCCTTCCCCCTCCCTCTCCTCCATACCCTCCCCCCCACCCGCGCGCCGTGATGTGTGTTGGTGTTGGCGTCCCAGTGCCTTTTGCTGTTGGTCAGTCGGTCGGTGCGGACGTGAGCTGTGGCTCAAATCGCGTACTTGTGCATTTTATACGTAATATTTTGAGTACATAGCGCACATAAACTGACAGACAAACCTTTCCGTGGTGGAGCTCCCTGGCGCCGCCCTAGTGGTTAGCGGTGTGTACTTGTTAAGTGCTGCTTTTCTGCTGGTGCTTTGTCTGTGCGTTTGTGTTTGTTTGTGTGTTGCAGGTGATCAACGTGGCCTCCCTCCCCCCCCCCCCCCCCTTCCCACCCAAACCACCACGTACTGTACATGCGATTGTTGCACAGTGTGACACTGGCTTTGTGGTTTTGAGCTTTGTGGTCTTGAGTGTCATTATTTACCATTTGATGTCAATATGAGGGTGTGATTTATTGCCAAAGTATGTATTTTCATTTGTTGAAAGGAATTAATTTGTAATTGTTATATTCTTGTAAGGTTTTGTACATATTTTAACAAAGGATTTTTGGTACTTCTTTAAAGATAATATGATCAACATAGCATAACATAGCATTAGCATAACATTTATTAAGTTTATCAATATATCTTAAAATAGCATTAGCGTAACATTTATTAAGTTTATCAACATATCTTAAAAAAGCATTAGCATAACATTTATTAAGTTTATCAACATATCTTAAAATAGCATTAGCGTAACATTTATTAAGTTTATCAACATATCTTAAAATAGCATTAGCGTAACATTTATTAAGTTTATCAACATATCTTAAAATAGCATTAGCATAACATTTATTAAGTTTACCAACATAGCTTAACATAGCATTAGCATAACAATTATTAAATTTATCAACATAGCTTAACATAGCATTAGCATAACATTTATTAAATTTACCAACATAGCTTAACATAGCATTAGCATAACATTTTTAAGTTATTCAACATAGCTTAACATAGCATTAGCATAGCATTTATTAAATTTACCAACATAGCTTAACATAGCATTAGCATAACATTTATTAAGTTTATCAACATAGCTTAACGTAGCATTAGCATAACATGTATTGCGTTATGCTTTAGCAGGATAATATGCATATTGGATCCATGCTTATGCTACTGTTCAATTAGCGACAGTGTGCGTGCACTACATATTCTGACTGGCTGTGTGTGTGCGTGCGTGTGTGCGTGCACGCGCCCCCTCCAGGAGACAGGTGGAGTGGGAGGCGGCCAGCAGCCTCATCGAAGGCATCTGTCTGACCCTGCAGCGACAGCCAATCATCTCCTTCCTGCCCCACCTGCGCTCGCTCATCAACGTCTGCGTCAACCTGGTGCACACGCACGCACATACATACACACACACACACACACACACATGTACGCACACACTTACAAACACTCACTCACTCCCTTACACACACACACACACACACACTCACTCACATGCACATGTACAGTGAAGCTATTGTGCGCCACTGCGTGCAACTCCCCTCCCATCCTGATGGTGGCGGTGTTTTCCCGTGTTCCCAGGTTATGGGCGTGGTGGGTCCCTCCAGCGTGGCGGACGGCCTGCCCCTCCTACACCTCAGCCCCTACCTGTCCCCGCCCCTGCCTTTTAGCACGGCCGTGGTGCGGCTGGTCGCCCTGCAAATCCAGGCAGGCTTTATTATGAATATTTATGCAAAGTGCATTATAATATGCTAATTGATGCAATGCAACTGTTATATACAATTATAAGGTCATTTATGGATTGTCCCCCCCCAATGTCATTTATATTATTTAAACTAACTGCAAATATAAAAGCCTGTTTAAAGGCTAACAAGATGATCATAAATGAAGATAATCTATTTAGGAATTAGATATCTTGCTAGTGAAACATACGTGTGCATACAGGAGCTTGAGGCAGGTCATATTCCTGTACAGTAGCTTCCCATATTCACATTCCTTCTTCTAACTGCATACCTTTCTAGGCCTTGAAGGATGACTTCCCTCTTAGTCACGTGATCTCGCCGTTCACCAATCAGGAAAGGCGAGAGGGAATGCTGTTGAACTTACTTATACCGTTCGTTCTGACTGTGGGGTCTGGAAGCAAAGGTGAAGGCGCGCACACGCTCTCACACACAGAGACAGACATATTTATACTACAAAATAAACTTTATACTATAACTACTGTATAAACTACCACTACTGGTAAACTACAATACATATACATGGCATAAAAGCAGCAGTAGAACCCAGGCCTTCCTAGAGGCACGATTTGAAAGTAGTTTGGGTATACTTTTATACATTCATTGTTGCACCCATACGTTTTACTTTAACTTTTCACTACCTTTGCCAATCAATAACACCAAAAATGGTACTTATATGATGCTACATTAGCAAACTGCTCTTCTGAATGCTGTGTCTTGTGCAAGCAGGAACCTCCGGTGCTGAGAAATTAATCCAACGTGGTAGCTAGTTCTCTGCTGATCCATTAGCTAGCTCTCCACTCACTACATTAGCTTGCTCTTCACTACTACATTAGTTAGTGCTGCGCTGCTCCATTAGCTAGCTCTCTGCCGCTACATTAGCTAGCTCTCCACTATAGCTACATTAGCTAGCTCTCTGCCGCTACATTAGCTAGCTATCTGCTAGCTACAATAAAACTAGCTAGCATGGAACGCTGTGTTTTGCGTCCGGCAGACAGCCCCCACCTGGAGCCACCGGAGGTGTTCCTGCTGCTGCAGACGGTGCTGAACATCCTGCTGCCGCCCCGTATCATCTCTACCTCCCGCACCAAGAACTTCATGCTGGACGCCTCGCCGGCCCACTGCTCCACGCCCGGCGACGCCGGCAAGGACCTGCGCCGTGAGGGGCTGGCCGAGTCCACCAGCCAGACTGCCTACCTGGGTAGGTGACTAGGTCTAGTAATATTGGTCAAGTAGCACACTTGTGCAGTAATTCTGCGTTCCAGACTAACTCGGAGGTTGGTGTTTTCCCAGTTTTCCGATTTCCGACCTCAAAGTGTTCCAGGTGCAAGACGCTAAACATAAACAAAAAAACATGGCTAACCTTAACAACGACTAAATAACATGGGCGACATTGCCAATTCATAAATCTACATATAGAACAGGTTCTACTATTAGCATGTATTCTTTTGATTTAAATGCAAGCAAATATACTGTACTTTACATTGCCTTTTAGCTGATGGTACCGTTTACATAATGCGCCTCCATTGGTGCCGCCATTGTTACGTCAAACTAAGAAGTCGTGGTATTTGGATCTGCCCCGAGTTCACAACTCCGACTTGCATTTTATGTTTTTCTTTGGTTGGTGGGGAGAGGGGTCAGAGTCCAGTAGAGGGGAGTTAAAGGTGAATGTTGGGGAGGGGCAGGAGCTTCACACCAGCGCAGTGTTTTTGTAACGCTGGTCTTCAACCAGAAGGTGGATTCCAGACACAAATCGAGGAGTGTACCTTTAAGGACCTCATCAGTCTGCTCCATCTCAGGATTTAAACCCGCCTTCACCATCTCTACTTCCCCCCTTCACAGCACTGAAGGTAGTGCTGGTGTGTTTCGAGCGGTCGCTGGGCAACCAGTGGTACCGGCTCAGCCTGCAGGTGAAAGAGATGGCGCTGAGGAAGGTGGGCGGCATGGCCTTCTGGGACTTCATCGACTTCATCGTGCGCACGCGCATCCCCATCTTCGTGCTGCTGAGGCCCTTCATACAGTGCAAGGTGGGCCTCCTTCTGGCTGTGTTCTAGTACTGTGGGCCGTCCCCGGCTGTGTTCCAATGCTGTGGGCCTCCATTCGGCTGTGTTTCAATACAGTGGGCCTGCATTTGGCTGTGTTCCAATACTGTGGGGCAGCTTGAGGGCTTGTGAGAATCGGGGGCACTTTTCTGGGATGTTTGTTGAGATATATATATATATATATATATACAGTATATATA
>JAODUE010000012.1:1007549-1046440 GCA_027564755.1 Amblyopsis hoosieri
TCATTAGAATCAGGTGTGTTGGAGCAGGGAGACATCTAAAACATGCAGGGCGGTAGCTCTCCAGGACCAGGGTTGGGGACCCCTGGTTTACGGCCTATGAGCCAGGTCATAACACCTGTAATTCTGTATGAAAGTGCTATATAAATAGATTATTATTATTATTATTATTATCCAGAATGCCAAATCACAGTTAAACTCAATTGTTCACTTTGTCACTGACAATTTGTCAACATCTGAATTACTCTAAATCTGAAGGTCTGAAGAGAAAGTGTGTGTGTGTGTGTGTGTGTGGGAGGGCAACTTGTCTGTCTGGTGGAGTTCATGTTGCTGCTGTACAGAGTTAACACTGGAGGTCAGCGACCGTCTTATTGTTATGGGCGTTGATGCCAATTCAACATGTTCATTCGGAGAAAGTTGGGGAATGCCCATGGCGCCCGAACAGCAGTGACGAGCCAATCAGGGCACAATGAAGCAGATGAAATAACGTTACCTTTATCTTGTATGTTAGATTAATTAGGTTATTGTTGTCTTGCCTGAAAACGACAACTACACTTCTTTATATTTCTACTAATGCTACTTTGTTTTTAAACATTTAAATAAATCAATTGCTAGTCAAATGCAGTCTCATATTTGGCTGGCTGGTTAATTTGCATTAATTACTGAACATTCGTCGATTGCATTAATTGCTTACTTGGTGTATTTCCGCTTAAGAACGCTCATAGCCAGCTTCTAGCAATATGCTCATCCTTGCTATCATTGTGCATACAGCCTATGCCAACATTCAAATGAGTCCTCTCGCAGTGTGAGGTTTAGTGGAGTAGCTCTCATTGGAAACAGCTTGGAAGACTTTGTAGATGCACCCTTTAGGCAGGCAGGCAGACGGACGGGCACGCAGGTTGCCTTGAAGACAACTCATCCATAGTCATACCAGTTTGGGAAAAGCTGCTGGATTGAATTTCAAAAAGGACTACTACCCCCCCATCCTCTTTCTGGGACAGAAGCAGTCATATGATATTCAGCATCATCCCATTGTTTTTTTCTTCTTCAGTGTTGTATTCATTCTGCTTTATGCTCATACATATTCCTTCAGCATACCTATCGTGCTAACCCTTTGCTTTACATACCGTGCTATGCCCACAATTCTTACTCTGCCTCTTGTCGTGCCTATTTCTGCCCCAGCTGCTCAGACACAAACGGTACACTCTCCACGACAAGCCGAGCTATGGAGACGAGTGGGGAGAGAGACGGTGGGTGGCTGAAGCCATTGGCTCTTTTCTTGTTGGTTGCAGGAGCCTATCCACACAAACTGGTTTCCATTATCTGCGCTCCAGAGACTTTCAATCAAACTACAACCACTACAGGCAAATAAGTAACTGTAATTGCATTATCCTCGGTGATACAGGTTACTGTAAACATTGCACCCTGGCTTTATAGCAGGTATATACATAGCAGATGTAGGTGATGTTGGAAACCTAATCTATAACATAGATACTCTATATCTAGAATCGCATGCCGCTGAAAAGTGTGCAGTATCAAAATGCATGATTACACATTATATGGCCAAATAAAACAATACTTTAAAGCTAGCTATTAATATCCACCAAGAATGTACACTGCAAAAAATGCCATATCAAATACAGGTTAAGTGCAAATATATTAGTTTTGAGCTTGCTTATGCATAAAACAAGCAAATTTGTCTGCCACTGCAGTAAGTGAAATTCACTTAATACGATTTCCTAAATTAAGTGCAGATTTACTTAATTCAAGTCACTAGATACGACATTTATATTAGAAACAAGTCCAACTAGATTTTCAATCTAAAAAAGAGATTATCACACTGTTAGATGTTTTGCAGCGTATGAGGAGTTTTGTTATATTTTAATTAACACACACAGACACGCTATAGGTTATTTCATTTCCCTTTGCATGTGCTTTGTATGTATTCACTTGCAGCATTATTAATAGCCTTTCCAAATCTCTCAAAAATAAATTTCAGTCACATATTAGAAGCAGAGAGAAGCAGCCTCGTGAAATATGAAAAGCTGTTAACAGAGAAAGTGTGAGATTTCTGTATAGCTACAGCCACAAGCTTCAGACAAGAATACGATTCAAAACAAGCTATCACATCTATTTTAGAATTTGTAATTGGACCATAACATATTTGATATTAACACATTAATCAAAATGTTGGAGGAAATACACTCTTTGAGGGGAAAAAAATATATATATTTGCAGTTTTACTCCTTGTTTGCTGTGTGTGTGTGTGTGTGTGTGTGTGTGTGTGTGTGTGTGTGGCATGCATGTGTCTAATGCAGCCAATGTTGACAGTTGTAACATACTGTAGTCTATATTAGGGATGGCATCGATACGATACTGAGATCGGAAATCGGTCCGATACTGACTTAAATAGCTGGATCGGTATCTGTGACAATTAGACAGTTGTAACCGATCCATGGGGCTGATCCAATTAAATTAATTTACACGCGTAGGTCTACTGTCAAGCATCAGCCATGTCTAACCTTCCCAAGCCACACTATGAGCAGCAGGTTTATAAAATGCATCTAAGTCCTAAAATAGAGATTGGCTGTCAGTCACTTTGCAATTTAACTTAAAATTTAATATAACACTGGAATCGGATCGTACTTGGTATCGGCCAATACCCAAATTGTCGATATCTGTATCTGTATCGGGACTGAAAAAACTGGATTGTGCCATCCCTAGCCTATATATACCATATATACAGAGCACATGCATGCAAAGGTGTATTCCCGATGATCAGAGAGCATAGACATTTGTATACTTTAGCAAAGATTGAGTTGTATGCAATACATTCCCTATGATATGAGAGCATTTTATACTTTTTACATGGCAAAGCATCACAGGGGCAAAGTTAAAGGTGGGCTCCTCAGTATGTTTTGAAGCACAGCTGTGCATTTGTTTTGGTTTGAAATTCAGAGATTGAAAAGCGGCGAGGTTTACAAACGCTAACTCAACGGTCATTTGTAGAATGCACCTGCTCATCCCAGATCCAAACCAGGGGTCCCTTTACCCTTTAGCCGAGGACACATGTTGGCTATACGGAGTGTCAGTCATCTGCTGCACGTATGGTATCATTACAGTGGGGGGCAATAGCATTTCAATAAGGTCTGTTACCTGCCGTCAGACAACAGGACAGAGAAATACAGATGAGAAATACAGCCCCGGTATCTCAGTGGCGGTATGCATGCTAACTGGAGGTACGAAAGCTAACTGGATGAACGCAATCTAACTGGATGTACGCAATCTAACTGGAGGTTTGCAAGCTAACTGGAGGTACGCAAGCTAACTGGAGATACGTGCTGACTATAGGTATGTGTGCAAACTTGATTCCCATCTAAGGCGGCTCTTTATCGAGGCTTAACGGGACAAATTATAATATCCTGCTACTTACTAGCTGTTTGAACAAGTGTATAATTTACTCTTTCTTTTTATTTCTTCAACTACACTCAAAGCCAGGGCTAATGGGCTAAACGCAGCTAGCAGAAAAGGTACTTAAATTAGCCAGAATAGAGAGCGACAGTGTTTGTCTAAGATACAGCATCATTAGCCGTCCATCCAGCACAGAGAAATCTCTCTCTCTCTCCCTCTCTCTCTCTCTCTCTCTCTCTCTCTGTATACGACACACAAGCCACATTTGTAACCATTTAATGATGCTTTTAACATGCAAGCACACACTTGTAACAGGCTGCATAGACTACCTAATGCATGATAACAAATTGCTCACTGACTTCCTGACTAAACAGAGTGGGGGAAGGCAACAAAGTGTAAATTTGAAAAACAGCCAACATGCGTCACTGTACATTCTAAGGTCATTGTACAACCCGCATTGACTTCATTAGTTTTAATTTCGAAATAGTGCCTGATTCACAAGACTAGATGCTAAGCAACTGAGCTAGATGCTCCAATGTTAAATAGTTGCAGAAATAGTTGCACAATGATATTATAGCTGGGTAAACATAAAGCTATTGCAATAAATGGATGCTTTAGATTTTTATTTTTGGTTGAGATTCACTGTGAAATGTTTGCTAATCACAAAAACACCTAAATCAAATATAACCATAATTAATCTTATTATCGTGTTATGATTAGATGGGATGGAGGTAAAAACTGGTTTATCGCGAGTTTGACCAGGATTGTTTGAGCGTAACAGTAAACAGAAGCACCCCGTCATCTAAACGCCACGTGGGATAGTGTGACCGTGACACGTGCGGCCAGCTGCCGCCCCCTACACTGTAGAGGTCATCGTATACATGCACGTGTGTGTGTGTGTGTGTGTGTGTGTGTGTGTGTGTGCACGTGGGCAAAAGACTAGCGCTTTCACTTGAGGGGCAAATCATGAAGCATTAAGATTTCACCGGAGATTCTGCTGACGTGCAGCATCATTCACGTCCTTCACAAAGAAGCCATGCGGTGCATTTTAAGATGGTTTAAATAAATAAAAAAACATAAAAAATATAAACATAAATAAACACATATAATCAAATGGAGCAAATGGAGCGATTGCGTCCACAGTGGCTTGAGCCTGAAAATAGCAACCAGCCAGCGACAACCACCCCTGGAATGGCTGTGCGGGGGTAGAGCGGGAGATCAAAAGTGAAATCCCAGAGGCTTTGAATGAAACTGTGCGCCCCCAACCTCCGAACCTGCAGCCCACGACAGTGCGATGATGTAATCCATGCTAGTCTTCTATGAAAATGGAGATTATTAGATAGTTGAAAGAACGGCGCCACCCTTTGTAGTAGGAAAGGCACCGAGACAAACAGGGAGGTAATTAGAGCCCTGGGATGAAACGAGAGTAATGAGGCCTTTTCCCCAGGATCTGGAGCCCGACGGCTTGGGGCTCTGCTCCAGGGCTTCTTATCTCAGTCTCCCAGGGACCTGGAGAAGGTAATGGTGCCGTCATCGATGTCTCCCTGTCCAGCATGGAGTGTTTTTTTTTTTTCCAGATCAATGCAACATGAAGATATGTTTAGCAGATATGTGTGCAGCAAATCAATGAGGCCCGCCCAAGGGAGTACAACGCTCTGGTGTGACCTGAGGCAGGTTATGGCCTGTTCAGACACTTCCCTGCTTACAAATCCAGCATTGCTGGTCACCAGCATAAGGTATGTTTTGCATGCTGGAACCAGCATGGAATGCTGGTTTTTCTGGTACCCCGGCATCCCATGCTGTTTGCTGGTGTACCAGCACCCCATGCTGGTTGCTGGTGTGCTAATATACCAGCTAGACCAGCACTGCACCAGCACTTACCAGTATGAACCAGCCTGGACCAGCACTACCCCAGCACAAACCAGTATGAACCAGCCTGGACCAGCACTACACCAGCACTAACCAGTATGAACCAGCCTGGACCAGCACTACCCAAGCACTAACCAGTATGAACCAGCACTAACCAGTATGAACCAGCCTGGACCAGCATGGAATTCATGCTGGTTTATGCTGGATTTTTTCCAGGGTTGTGGCAACCCAGTTTATTCCCTTTTTAGGAGTAGCACTGCAGGCATCACCACAGTGCCTTAACTCAATGCTGTGGTGTGATTATACCTGTAGTTTGGTGGCACAGTTGATTAATGGCGTTTATAGTTCCGAGTGAACGCATATAACTGACGGTTGACATATTTGTCGAGGGGTGTTTTTCATCTTAGTCCAGGTTTAAAGAGACACTCCTTGATTTGTGTGCATAATTCGCCTTGTGTACGATGCCGGCGATTATAACGTTGTTAACTCTAAGAGTGTGTTCCCCGTGCACTTGAGTGCAACTCCCTTCTCTCCCTGATGCCCCTCTCCCTGTTACATTTTGTTTTCTAATACGTGTTGAGGACGTTAAAGGCAGGGTCAGTCATTCTTGCTAACTTCGAGCTCAAATCGATAACAGTATCGCTCCGCAGTCTTTCGCGGCGGCGCCTCACACGTCGAAATGCATTGTGAAGCAAAACGTAGTGCTACGGCTTTGTTGATACGCGCGGTGTTCGCCGTTTTGTTTATGTTCCTATTTACTGAGCCAGGGCTGTGCAGAAGTATCACATTATTTACTCAACACACACAGAAAGCGGTAAGATAGCGAAATGCTCGGAGATATTTTTTGAATTGGACAAAAAGGGCATTGACTTACATTTAGCTTGCAATAGCTGACTATACCTTTAAGGGGCAGAGAGTACATCTCAAACCTCTTGGAAAATAATACGAGATCTCCACTTGACAGTGTCAGTATCCTAAGGCTTTATCCTTGAACTTTGTCTTGCTGTCTTTGATCTCAGCGCCCGCTAGAGTATATCCATCGCTTCAAGGAATCCCTCTCTTCTAAACTGTCTTACACCGCTTAACCTGAACAACCTCCCGACTCTCTCAAGACCACACATCACCGTCGCTGGCTTACACACCCCGAGGTCCTTCACTGCACACAACAGCTGACATTTCATGGCATTTTGTTGAGTGTTTAGGTACCACAGTGTAACCTGACATGTATTGATGCCGGCAGAGTGATGCTAATGCATACAGTTGCACTGTCAACTGGTGAAGGGATTTCTAGAAAAAATCATCTTGTTAGCTCATGATACATCAGTGAAAGCCAATTATAACACTGCAGAAATGTCCTGTCTAGTTTTAGGATGCGGTAAATGTGGAACACATAAACATCTCGTGCTATGAATCAAAGCACCATATGTTTTATTTTTGATCAGTCAAAGCTAAGGAAAGCAGAAATTGACATTTAAAAACTTTTATTTGAACAGCAAGAGCATAATGTTTGAGGTACAAAGGTATGCCTCATACACAAGTGCTATTCCTGGATATAACTCCCGTCTTAAATAATTACTTATAAATGTGAAATGCCATCGTTGGTGGGTTTGATTAAATATTGAATAGTTTGCAACAATGGTCCAGTTATCACATTATTGGGACACCTGTGAGTCACATTGCCATATAATGTTTTGCTGTCTGCCACTGAATGTTGACTCACTAGCATAATAGTGTTAATGAAAAACGTGACAAAGCTTGAGTGTTTGCTTACCAGTGGAAAGCTAATATGTAGGGATAAACACACTCTTAGTTCGGCAGGATGCAAGGCGGGACAGCTTTTGGTACCTTAATTAAAGGGTAACCGCACCTTAAATTGTGGTTTCTTTGAGCTGTGAACTAAATAATGGAACTGCATTGTGACGAGACATGTTCACACTTGTGTTAATATTAACAATATTCCTGTTTTTATAAAAATGTGTATTTTCTGCTCTGAAAATGTCTCTACACGTCACATCCGTTAAAAATCACCCTATAGGACTTTTTAGCATTTTTCCCTGTTGCACAGTGGGTGGAGTCAGTCTCAGAGCTGGGGTGCACTTACTGTAGACTTAAAGTTAGTTCTCAGGACCCCCAGCCAGGTCTTACACCTTTAATACAGTAGCACAATTCCCACTACAGCTGGTGCGATAATCGTGGATTCTATTATCGCCATCACACGCCATCACACAAAGGGCTTTAATTGTCAAGATACACATGTCATTGTCAGAGGTCAGTGAAAAGATGAACTCTCCCTGAACCAGGATGGCTGACACGGTTGATATTGGCTCTCTCTTTTGAGTCCTCTGCATAACAAAAACATCTGCAAATTGTAATCTGTGCACAATATTTATAAAGCAGCATATGCCAGCCAGTGGGTCATACTGTACATAAGGATCAATAAAGATACAGAGTTTCATTTGGCAAAGGGCTAAGCTGCTAATGTATGTAAAGCGTATTATACACTATGACGATGTTCAATTAAATGTACTTAAAAGCGTGTTGGAAACGGATTACCAATAGTAATCTAATAGAAATTATGTTACTTCACGTGTTCATAATACTTGAAAATAATATGTTCAACGCATTTAATAACATTGTTTTGAGGTAATACAATGTTAAGACCAGCTGACAGAATACAGCGCTAGTACAGCGTGATAAATACAGAGTAGCATATAGCGTGCACTAGCTCTCTCGAAAGTGACAAGGACTAACACAGAGGACAGGCTGAACGGTGAAACGAAATACTTCTCCTTCTCTTCACATCACACGGTAGTCTTTGGGGAAGTGAGCTAAATCCTACCCATAATGCCCTGTGCAGTGCAGTCTAATGAACAGCCCCCCTTCCCCCCGTACGGTGACCGCACGACATCAGAGCTGAACTATGGCACCACAGGTTAACATTCAGACCAGCTGTAAACCCCCACTTAGGCATACAAAGTCAGACTTGATGCAATTGAGTGGAGCTCTCCGAAAATCTGAAACATTTAGCTACCTATGCATATAGCAGCAGGTAGCCTAATTGTTAGCTGGTTTAAAGCCCAGCCCTTAATAGACTCACCCTGCTGCAGACTCAGGTTGGCATACTGGGCAGAGATTTCTCTGAATATGAATAGCCATTTTGTTTAAGTGTACTTGTGGTCCAGGGGGTTGACAACGGTGCCTGTGGACAGTACTTGGCCTTACACAAGCGGGGCTGATCGGGAGCTGAAGCGCACGCGTTTTCTGGATTGTTTCTCCGCTATGCTTTGCACAATGTCCACGGACCCCCTCCCCCCCCCGGCTCACCAGCACTCTCTGTAAGTTGGTCATCAAGGACTTGGACCCTACCAAGATGGCCGCAGAGTGGCCAGAACTGCCTACAAGAACTTTGCCAGCACCCCGCAGCAGACTCACCGTCCTTGCGGTGGTAGGTGATCTCCACCTTGCGCTCCTCGGAGCCCATGAGCGCCTGGGCCACCTGTGCGACGGCGTGGCGGCTGGTGAACTCGCCGTGCAGGAAATCGCACGTGCATGGTCGCTGCATTACGTCCGGCCGGGAGAAGCCCGTCATCTCGCAGAAGCCGTCGTTGCAGTAGATGATGGCGCAGTTCTGTACGCGTGCATTGGCGATGAGGAACTTCTTATCTGACAAAACAGGGAGTCCACTGAATTCAATACAAACACGCAGCTCCCTCATGGGAAATGTAGTCTTTAGAAAACTCCCCATAGTACTTTTGAGGTTTAATGTTAGCATGAGATAGATTTAGGTTATGGATGTTGTAAATAATGACATACTAAGTGCAATAATTGCACATAAAGATTCATTAAAACATCATTGGTATTGCGTTGATTTGGTACAACCAGAGCCATGTAGAAGAGAGAGTCGCATCACCTCCGTTCACTCCAATGGACTGTTTTTTCACAGCAACGGTGGCTCGTGGGAACTCAAAACAGTTCCTGGAAGTTAGACGCAACTACAAGAACCCTATATATTATATTGTAAATGTAAATCTGTGCATTTTTGGCTACTAATTACCAAAAAGTACAGTTATGCATCTCTATTTATCGATTAAAATAACCCACCAAGCACTTCCTTTTGCGTCTAGGTGACCATTTGAAATGTAGAACTTCCATTGGCGCAACTCTCCTCTACATGACTCTGGGTGTGACGTTGACAAAGAGAGCAGGGAACAGGCTCGCATGTTGACGAGCAGAGCATGCTGGCAGTTTACTGAACAGGCATGTCAGTGGTCCTCAATCCTGGTCCTGGGATACCCACTGCCCTGCATGTTGAAGACGTCTGCCTGCTCCAAAACACCTGATTCACATGAATGGGTCGTTATCAGGCTTCTGCAGAGATTGATGGAGACCCATTCATTTGAGTCAGGTGTTTAGAGGCAGTGAGTACATGACCAGGGTTGCGGATCACTGCCTTATGTGCTTCATACATCTTTGTGAAGTTTTAGTAGTAGTTTTACAGACAATGTCTGGTTATGGGTTAGGCTGTGTCTAAGACATAAGAATATGAGGCCATCGAAGAAATTGTTGCCTCCGGGACATATTGTTTGCTAAACACTTTCAAATCATTGAGATACATACTTTTGCCTTTTGCCAGAAAACGGATCGCCAACTGCTGCGTCGTCCATTGAATTCAATACAAACACGCAACTCACTCCTGGGAAATGTAGTCTTTACAAAACTCCCCATAGTACTTTTGAGGTTTAAGGTTAAGGATAAGATAGATTTAGGTTATGGATGTTGTAGCCTACTAAGTGCAATAGTTACACATAAAGATTAACTAAAACCTCATTGGTATTTTATAAACATTCAATCAACTTGACATATATCATAATGATTAATTTATATTTAATTTGAATAAGATCAAATAACTCAATTTTGTCAACCAATTATTAGTTGTTATACGTATATGTAATGAATATTGGGTGTATGAGTCTTGTTCAGTAGTTAGCATTATACAATAAACCTCAAAAGTCGTTTTTTTAGTACAGCTATAACACATTAGGCTTGACCCATTTTGGCAAATAACAATGCATTCGAATATATCCCAGACTAGATAATTATGAATCAATCAAATGTATATTTGATGTAGATTACATTAACTCACGATACTGCCTTTTTAAACAAGAGAAAGGTGATCAGTAGTGTTAACAAATATATGGAATAACAAATATATGGAAGTATCGTAACTTTTGTTTCACGGATACCTGCACATATACATAAGCCTACAATTGCAAAAGCAGAACGCACGCACAAGTTGCTTCCACATATTATGCAATTGCAAAAAGGAAGCGCTGACTGCGCATTCACACATCGTACTGTACTCATGCGGGTGGTGTGTGTGTTTGCGTGTGTGTGCGTGTGTGTGTGTGTGTGTGTGCGTGCGTGTGTAAGGTGGTGGTGGTGGGGGAAGGCATACTCACTTTGTCCTTCGAATTTCCGGATGATTATTCCCAAAAACGTGTTTTGTGGCGCAACATGACCCCTCCGAACCGGCATGGTTCTCCCGCCCGACCACAAACCAAATCAGCGGCTGTCCAGAGAAGACCAAACCGAAACCCCCTAGATCCCTTCTATCAAGGTCCAGCCGAGAGGGGCTCCCCGTTCCTTTGTCACTGGTCAGTCATCCTCAACAACCCCCCGTCAGCTTTTCCTATATACAGTACACTTCCCCCCACCCCCCCTCCCCCTCCAACCCCCCCCCCCAAACCTCCCCGCCCCCACCCCCGAACCGGCTCCTTATTTCAACTCGGATGCGTCCACGCAAAAGCGCATCGCCGAGGTTTCCCACATCTCTACCGCGCCGGAGAAAACCGAGGTGTAAGGAAGAGATGCGTTAGCCAACATCTCAACAAAGACAAAATCGATTTATAATTGCATAAAGTCAGTGCGCGGTTCAGCGTAGTACGGGCTCCCTTGAGAGAGCGCTCGGTCCGGCGTGTGTGGCGTGGCGTGCGGGTGGTCTATTGTTGTGGAGAGAGAAAGAGAGAGCGCAAGAGAGAAAGAGAGAGAGAGAGAGAGAGCTAGAGAGAGAGAGAGTGGCGGAGGTGGGGGGAATGTGATGGGGAGAGACACCGAGGCGCTCTGAAGCCGTTGGCTGGCTTCATGATAATGTGACGTGTACTGGACGGGGCGCTCTGTGGTAGCGAGAAGGACGCACACGCGTGCATAAAGACAAAGCGGGGAGAGACATCAAGCGAGACAAATAGAGAGTAAGAGAGAGAGAGAGAGAGAGAGAGAGAGAGAGCGGGACAAAAAGAAAGAAAACAGGTGGACTGCATATTCAAAATCCCGTGGTAGCGATTAAGGAGAGTGGCTGTAGGCTGTTTAAATTTCATCGATAGCCTCGCATTTCCCTAAATTATGACTCCCCCGCCTTTCCTACGTTTGGAAAGGACGTTATGGAACATATACACAAAGAAAACCAACAGAAATGCTCATGTATTTGTTTGTGCAAACGTAGGCTATAGTTTTTCGTTCCGTATAGGCATCGCAGTTATTTTGCACAATTAGCTTTATTATTGCATTTTCCAAATGAGGCTTCGAGATTGTGCTGTTGAAATATTCTCAATATTCGCAGCGCGTATATGCAAACTGAGTCAAGTTTGGCCAAATGCGAGGCTCTCTGACCATGGTCCTGAAACCAGGATTTCGTTGAAACTGTACACTATCCACGCTCCCTGGCACATGCAGCATGCACGTACACACGCCGGGCTAGTTTTATTTTGTTTATTTTGACGTCAGGGCGACATTTAGTCACCACTATATTAATGAAACACCCTTATAGCCTATAATGACGCTACATGCACCTATCTCCTCTAACAGCAGAAGACACCGAAGGACATTTTGTTTTGTTGTTCCGCTTTCTCACACAGAACACAAGCATGTCCACTCTTCCCCCCAACCTCTCTCTCCCCCCTCTCTCTCCCCCCTCCCTCTCTCCCAATCTCTCTCTTGTGCAAGCCCACCGCAGATCCCTAAAAACAGTGAATCAACAACAATGAAATTACCTCGTGAATTTACCCGGACTTTATCTTCCCTGTAAAAAAAAAAAAAAAAAGTAACTGTAATCCATTACAGTTACCAACAAATATAAAATCAGATTACATTTTTACTTCCAGGACTACTTTCAAATTTACATAAAAAAAAAAAAAAAAAAACGTTTTCAGAAGAAAAGTGCATAAAACAATTACCTATTAACCTTTCATTAACGTCAATCAATATTTGAAATAAAGTCCCAATTTAATATGATCCCCTGAGCAACATCACAAAAATAGAAAGATTTGGTGCCACCAAATACAGCAAATTGCTTTGGGTTCCATTTCAAAGAACAATGTTTAGGTGTGAAGTAATCTAAAAGTAATGGGAAGTAGTCAAATTATGTTACTAAATGTAGGTAATCCAAAAATGTTACATTATAATTTTAGTCTGGTAAATAGTAACTGTAAAAATATAACCTACCCAATACCTGAATATATGATATATTAATATCCTGGTTCAATGAGGACACATGGTATAAACCAGCCAACAGGTTATTTGTCTACATGGAACTACCAAAGTATATGTATATTAAACATTGTTATACAGTACATCTTTTGTATGACTTCAGGGGTTTTAGGGTTAACAGCCGTGGTTGGTCCATGAGAGAGGAAAGGCAATACCTCTCATTTAAAATATTAACTTAATGATGATTCCATGGTCTGTTAAGTTCAGTGGTTTATTAGATGAATGGTAGACACTGTGTTTACTGCCATTTATATGGAAAAGTCCTTATCTGTATATCTTATTTATTGAGCTTTAGGAAATTGGTTTCTGTGGAACTGTTACTGGTGCGATGGATAACGAGATGTTATCTTAAAAGGTAGCCTATATTGTTGCACACAATGAATATTTATGTGGAAGCTCTACAGAGCATGAGCTTTATTCTCTAAAGCACACACATTTATTATGAAATATATGTGGAATTAATATCAGCAGTTAATCAGTTAGTAGTTAATATCAGCAGTTGATTTGGCTTAAGGCCATTATGTGAAAGCAACGTATTGCTTGCATGTAAAAAAATAAAAGGCCATTTTAGCCAACACAAATTATTGTTTTATTTTGAAAAGCCAAGCATGCATGCCCCTCCCACACAGTTCTGATTGGTCTGACACTTACCATGTGGACAGCACTTCTTATATACTGTACCCTTAGGCACCTCCCACAAAGGACAGCACTCCTTATATACTGTACCCTTAGGCACCTCCCACAAAGGACAGCACTCCTTATATACTGTACCCTTAGGCCCCTCCCACACAGAGGAGAGTCACTATAAACGGCCATCGGAATTCATTAGCATGCCTCTGGGTAATGCCACAGGTGCCCAGAGAAGCCACTAACCTCACCCCATGCTAATTAGCTAACGCCGGCCACTGCTACGTGACGACCTGTTGCTCAATCTATACTATTGGACAGCCTTTAACCAATCGGCTTGTTACTGTATGCAGCCCTTCATGCTGCCCACCAATACCAAAACACACGCTTGACTTCAACGTTATCGCACTTACACACCCCCCATGGATGCTAATTGGTCCTGCTGCGTTTCCCAGACTACAATCTCAGAGAAGATTGAGAGAAGAGTCAAGCGGAGCCTGGCTAACTAAATAGTAGCCGGACAGTCAGCAGGGAAGTTTTATGAAAAGTAGTTAGTCTCTGAGAGATTTTGTCATTATTGGACAGCATTAAACAAATACTAGGCCTATCCTCCTCCCAGACGGACGTCCCTGGAACACCTCCCTAGGAAGGCGCCCAGGGGGCCATCCTTACCAGATGACCACCTCAACTGGCTCCTTTTGACGCATCGGTCGCAGCGGCTCTACTCCGAGTGTCCTCCTGAGAAAACCCATTTCAGCTGCTCGTACCCGTGATCACTTCATGACCATAGGTGAGGGTAGGAACGAAAAGTGTTCGATAGATCGAAAGCTTTGCCTTCTGGCTCAGCTCTCTTTTCGTCACAACGGTGCGGTAAAGTGATTCTAATACCGCTTCCACTGCTCTGATTCTCCGGCCAATCTCCCGCTCCAATGTCCCCTCACTTGCAAACAAGACCCCGAGGTACTTGAACTCCTTCACTTGGGGTAAGGACTCATTCCCTACCCGTAGTAGGCACTCCATCGGTTTCCTGAGAACCATGGCCTCAGATTTAACCAGAGTGCTGGAGGTCACAGACCGATGATGCCATCAGGCATACGCCTTCTCCAGATCCACAAACACATGTAGACCAGCAGGGCTTACTCCCGGGCCCCCTCCAGGATCCTTGCAAGAGTAAAGAGCTGGTCTGTTATTCCACGACCAGGACGGAATCCGCACTGTTCTTCAATCTGAGGTTCGACTATGCTAGGCCTAATGAAAGTAAAATCCCCTCAGTTTGTGTGACCAACACGGTTAATTGACCGATCCCAAGCACCGCCACTTTCACTAGGTTGGACAAAGTATAGGCTATAACAGGAAAACACAGTTGAAGGAGTTTCTGTCATATTAAAAAAATGCTTAACAGTTATTGGAGTATAGTATAGGTGAAAAGGGGCCCCTTGCACTTGTCCAACCTTGCTACTGTAACTAGGTTAGACAAAACAACATTAAGTTGAACGTTCAAAAGATAAAGTCGGAAAGGGTCGGGGCTTTGGATCGGTCAACTACATGGCCCGTCACACTGTAGTGGTTATCCCTGGCGACTGTAAAGGAAAGGTATATTGTGGCGCAGCGTACTGTCAACTGTGTGCTGTGGCCATGTAATACAACTGTTGATCATCCTTACTTTAAATTACCTTATTATTTTAAATCATGTATTGAATAATAGAGCATGAATGAATGATTGTGTATTGAAAAAGAAATGTGCATGGTAATGAATCAGTGGAAGCACTTTCAAAATCTAATTAACTTTAAGAAATATGATATCCTTGAGTGCACGAAGGCTCTTCAGGAAATATTGTGACACATTAAAAGGTTATAACTTACAGTAAGTAAGTATAGTTCCGGACAGATATTATTCCCCTAAGATGTAAAATACTTAAACATACTGTACATACGCACATACCTCTGCTTAAAACAAATCCCCTGAACTGAGGCAACACAAAACATGAATTATGCTTATATTAATCATTTATACACTGCATATTGAAATACCATTCCCAGAGCAGGCGGTTCAGAAATAGGATACTTAATTAGTTTTGCTGATAGTAGTTCCATTCAAAAAAAAAAAATGGGAGGGTCACGGTGGTTGTAGAGAAACCCAATTCTGTATTATGGATGTATATTATTTTAAATGATTCAACACAGGCTGTTGTAAAACACTTAATAACTCTTATCCCTTAAGTATTTCAAGTGTTGGTATACAGGAGTTTTTCAAACTTACAGTATACTTACCTACAGCACTTCACATTTACATTAACATGGGCAATATTAGCATTGAAGAGCAATGCGAGGACTCGGGATGGATGTCAGAATGACGAGGGTGAAACAAAACCTCTGTGTCCCCAGTAGCAAACCTGACACTCCTCTCCATTGAGAAAAACACATTTTCCTTCTATATTAATCTCTCGACCGGCATTGGCATTTAGCCCCCTTCACGCTGTTGCAGAACCAGGCTTGCTTTAGAGAGGGGAAATCCACTGTTGCCTGCAGCAATCAGCCCACTTGGTCCATTCTTTTATCGTAATCTTTTCAGTATGTGGAACAATTTAGATCAGCCAGTCCGGCCTTGAACCCTAATCTGCGCGATGTGCCGGGGCAAATGGTTGTCTGCCTGTGCCGTCCGTTACTGTAGATCCCCATGGCTTTCTTTGGACCTCACTGTGTCTTAGCTGAGGGCCAAGGCACAATGAGAGAGACTCTCAAGTACTTTACATGTAAAACAGATCATTTAATGAACGAAGAGCACAGAATAGCTGAGGAAAGACTTCCCGAATTCTCAAATCTGGGGGGTCTGGAGCACTCAAGAGAGCGTGGTATTGCGTCGCAAGATGACTTCAGGGTTTTCAAATGCTATTTATCCTTATAATTACACTCAGTTATTTTAGTAAAGTTCAAATGTAATCATTAGACAGTTCAACTAACATGAAATGAACATGGTTTCTTTGATACAATGCTGATAACGTGGGGAAATACATGTTCAGGTGGTAACAATATACAGTTTGTTTCCCACAGGAAACTGTTTCCGCGCCACCACTTATACAGCAGTTGGGCAAAGTAAATAATTAGGAAGCACGCTGTATACGGCGTTCTTTCTTAGATGTGTCGTGACTTTCTCACCCTCTAACCACTCAGGGTAATTTTACACAGATACATTGTGCATAGCCTTCATTATTTTAATGCTTATTACCCTGGTTAGTCTGTCTCAGTGTTGACGGGATGGTTAGAAAACAGATGAACAGTCCTCCCCCCCCCCTCCTTCATCTCCACCTTTTGACCCAGGAGTATTTTCCACCGCCGCAGATAAACCTCGCACCTTTCTCGCCCGACTATCTTTAGGGAGGGCGCTTTACACGTTTGCTTGAGGGTTTGTGGGAAACACTCCGTGTTGCCAACAACACCCCCCCACCCCCCCTTCCCTCCTTCCCCCACAATCACGTTGTCACCCCCAGAGACACGCCGATGTCTCCTGTCACCGTCTCGGCTGAAGCTAACTGGCTGCGACCGGGCCAGCTCATCACCAAAGATGGGTGTCATCCCACGGGCTAATCGCCTGACACGTCCCCTACCTTCCTAATAGTCCTCACGAGGTGCCAAAATGTGTGTGTGTGCGTGCGCGTGTGTGGGTGTGTGTGTGTGTGTGTGTGTGTGTGTGTGTGTGTGTGTGCATGCACGCTCGCTAAGTTCTGTACAAGAACGAAGGTACATCGTGATCCTGGTTATCCTTGTTTACTCATAATACAGCAGCCTACTGGGTTGTTGCTAGGCATCTCCTATAGTGACGCACTGCAGAGCCTTGGTGCGTCGTTAGCGTGGCTCCAATGTTCCTAAATGGTTACTGCCGCGGTGCCCCTGAGCAAGACAACGCAGGAGATTGTAGCTGTCTTTTAACACAAAGTCGGCAATATACCCCCCGGAAACGCTTTGCCAAGGCTGGGGTAGTGTTGTGTGGTGCGGTCTGCTCCACTTTGTTTTTGTTTACATTCACGTAGCCAGGGCTGTGTAGAAACACCAGATTATTATTTTCAGTATGAACACAGAAGGGGCGGCTAGCAGACAGTGAGGATAAATGCTTACTCCATCTTTTACAGGAACTACTTTATGGCTCGCAGCACCATTACGTCTGAATGTAAATCCTGCTTGGACAATTACATGCCAATGTGTGTGTGTGTGTGTGGTGTGTGTCGGTGTGCGTACGGCGTACGCGCTTATGTGGGGACCCAGTTTCACTCAGCAGACCCACTTGTGGTCAAAAACCATTGCACTACATGCCCCATTAACAAGGTGTAGCCTAATCATATTGTTTTCTTGTAAAAAATCTAACATACAGCAAATGAAATGACATTGCCTTGATTTGTAAAGCGTGTGCCCTTTGAATCCTTTAGCAAGGCACTGAAACCACTAGTTGCGGTTAGCATGGTATACAGTAGCATTGGCCTGCACTGTGGATTCTGGTCAGGCATATTACCGGCCGCAATACACCTGAGTTTGACACCGGCACTCACCAACAGCGCATACATTACGTACCTAATTAGAATTGGATCAGTGATTGACAAATGATGACACTGTGGTCTGTTCATGACAACAGCAGGGTATTCCCCCAAGCTATAGATGGACAAGCAAGCAATCCATTTAAATTCTTGTTTGACTTCTTGTCTTCATGTTTCAATATTTATATTGAAAGTACAGTATATATACGGTGAAAAGTACAGTATGATCTTAGCTGCCTTCTAACTTGGCAAAGGACACTTAGCAGATATTAAACACCTGCCCCTATTCTGTCATTAAAGGGATGCTTTTTGGTTTTCGGGAATTGTAACACAAAATGTAATAACGCAGTGAACATATTCAACAATACATATAGTGAGTGACTCGTAATCCTTTCTACTACAGATATAACACAATTAAAGGTATAGTCCGCTATTGCAAGCTAAATGTAAGATAACAATTTTTTTGTCGAATTCAACAAATATCTCCTCGCATTTCACTATCTTACCGTTCTCTGTGCGTGTTGACAAAATAATCTGATACTTCTACACATCCCTGACTCCGTAAATAGTATGATAAACATATGACAACATGTTTATGCTGAGGTAACGTTGGGCATGTAAACTTCAGCGTTCGAAAGCTAATACATTCCCTGAATTTGTGTCAAATTCAGGGAATATCTCTTCATGGTCCGCTATAGCTGCCTGTTGTGCGCGCGCTGGAAAAATAATCTGGTGTTTCTACACCAGTACTGGCTCTGTACATGGGAGCACAAAGTGGTGCAGACCGCTATCCCAGCCTTGGCAATGTGTTTCCAATGTACGTGGGCAGAGCTTCTGGGAAGAGCACCCATATGACATTGAAGGGAGAGGCGTCAACAAGCTTTCTCCAGGACGACTGTGCCTATTTATCGACTTTATTTACATATTCAATTACCTCCAACCCTTATAATCCATATGTCTCTACCCCCTGGGTCGCTATGCGATATAAGCGCTAGGTTAATAACGCCGCTAGGCTAATAGCGGTGCTACGCGTTAATACTGTGAGCTCATCCACGCTTCAGCACAGAGTTGTAGAGGGGTTTTTGTCAGGCTGTCATTTTTCTTCTTCTCTTTTATTTATTTTATTTGTAATGTCCTCTATTGTCAACCTATCCACGATGCGTGCTTACTGGAGAATTTGTTTACCGCCAGCGCTGACACCCATCACAATTGTGTCTGCTAACCATGATGCACGCTGACTTACGAACAGTCTGTGGTGCGTGAGCGCGCGCGTGTGTGTGCGCGCGCGTGCCCGTACTGTATGCAAGCGGAGGTTGTCTCCTTTGCACTGACGCCTACGTGTGCGTTTGAATGAGCTCGTCTGTGCATGTGTCTAGCACAGCATACACACATGTAGTCTACGAGCGGCTTTGCCCGCTAATTGTGTCCGTGCGTCTAGTGAATGTGCTTGCATCTGTGCGTGCGTGTGCGTGTGTGTGTGTAAAGTATGTGCGCGTGCGTGCGTATATACATTCGAAAACGTGCGTGTCTGTTTCTCGTCAGTGCAAGTAGTGCTGACGATTGCGGCGGCAAACACTGTTAAAAAGTTTTCCCGGGCAGAATGGCGGGCGGGCTGTCAGTGTCCAACGCCTCTGCCCCGTTCATTATGAGAGCACTGTCAAACACAAACCCCCCCCCCCCCCAAATCCCCCCTGCAGTGCTGCAGCTGACAACCTCTATGCGCGTGCACATGCCCACACGCTGCGCACGCACGCTTGCGCACACACACCCAGACGCGAACACACGCGCACACACACACACACACACACTTGCACAGACACACACACACACACACACACACACACACAAGCTGGAGAGTATTAGACAGAACAAGTGCTGTTTTGTCAAAGGTCCTGCCAAATCCCTCCAGGGGCGGAGCTCTGATTGGAAGGGGGGGGGGGGGCAGATGTGTCCCTTGCAGGCTACTGTACATTTTCCCACGTGGGAATACGAATTGAACTGGATTTATGAAACTATGGACACGCACATACGCACACCCCCCCCACCACACACACACACACACACACACTCTCTCACTACCGTTAGCAAATAATCCTAGATGTATGCTAGCTGTGTGGTCATTATTCACACTGATCCTCGTGTACCTGATGTAAAACTGCCAATTTACAAAACCAAGAACATACCTTTGTGGAAATCCTGTCGCCATAGATACGCCCGCTGCGGTTTTATGTTGCATTGACAACGCCTGGGTCGGCTTTAGTAAATCAAAAGTACATTTGTTAAAAGTCAATATGGTCATCGGCACTAAATCCCTACTGGTTTGATCATTGCCCTCTGTCTTTCCCCCTGTATAATAACACTTGAGCCTTCCATTACACACATTACTGCTGCGTTGCACATTGCTACCGTATACACTGGAGAGGTTATTGTGGGGGTTGCTCCTGCAGTCTCAACTTGAGTGCTAGCATGACTGTTTACCTCCGTCCATGATTACAGAGGTTCCCCTGGGGCAAAGGGGGGCTTGGTGGCCATCAGAAGAACCTCAAGTGTCTCTATACCTTGCAGTGCCTAAAGATAGATCACCAGTAGAGCCCAACAATATACTGTAATTACAGTTATAGTCAGGACTCTTTATTGCATTGTTATGGGGAAAGCTATTTGATTTGAAGTTGTATAACATATTTGTCCAACTGTTTTATTAGACCACACTTTCAGGAGTCTTTATGCTGTTGTTACTGTAGCTGTGAAGTGTGAGCTAATCGTGTTAATATAGTGAACACTGTAATGCACGCACACACACACACACACACACACACACACACACACTCAAATACATTAAGGCTTGGATTACACAGCTTGCCATGATGTCATTAAACTAAATGAATCGGAGTCGGGTCGCTGATAAGGTGATGGCCCCACTGTGACTGTAACGGCCATGGTAACGGCACATCGTTACCACGTGGATTCAATTTAATAACGCAACGTATAGAGATGGCCTTAATAATTCGGCAACGTCAAGCAAGAGTATCAAAATCCATTGTGATTTATGATTCAGCGTATTGTTATAGGCCTATAGAGAGAGAGAGAGAGAGAGAGAGAGAGAGAGAGAGAGAGAGAGAGAGAGAGGCCGTTTATCTCAGTAGAATGTACTTTAGGCGTCTGTAAGGTTTCGTATGACCGAGGGAATAAGTAATAAATAAAAAACGTTTAATACGAACAAAACCTAAAAACATAGGCATGAAAGCCTGTGTTAAACAGAAGACAATACGACGAAACACAAAAACTATATACACACACTGACAGCAATCATCCACATAGGAGACAGGTGTGTGAGGCCCTGATTCTCACCTGTCTCAGATCAGTTGTCAGTAGTCCGCGGAGGAACGGCAGGCACTGCCCCGCCCCGGGACCTCGGCGTGACACCGTCACGGCATAATGCACGCTAAATATTTCACGAACTGGTTCTATGTCAGGTACTGTACATGAAAGCGATCTTTACATCTTTAAACATTTAGAGGTTACGTTGCTCTCTGGTGGTCGTTTTGTTAAAAAACACCTTCGAAGGAGTTCTGTATTGTCTTCTGTATAATTAATCACACACTTAGATTAATTATGCATATAAGCAATAAGCATATACTGTATATATATATATATATATATATATATAGTATATGCTTATTTAATTACAGGAATTACGCTGTAGGGGATGTACAAATAAGGTAGAGGCCATATCCTATGTACATGCTTAATAATCTTTTATCCATCAGGTAAGCTTAGCAGGCAGGCCCTACAGCAGAAGACCAGTTTGCTTAATTACGATCATTTACACAGTTTGCCTTTCAGGGAGAAACACAATGAGCTATTATGCATGCTGGCTGGAACTGGACCATGTGGATTTAATTGCCGTCCAGAAGGATGGGGTTTGAGGGCACATGCAGGGACACATATCGTATCTGTTGACCCCTGAGCCCTGGCTCTGTAAGGTCACCGGACACAAGTCGCTCAGAGGCCTTTGACTTGTGTAGCGATCAATCATTCAATCGCCATGCCAAATTAAACGTAGCGTCGGTGTGATTACGCTAAGTGTGAGTATTGCCTGCTACAACAATGACAGTCTGCATGCCTGCTAGACTGCCTGTCTGTCTGCCTGACCGATTATTGGACAGACAGACTGATTACTGTATGAGCGCCTGCCTGCTTACCTGCTAACCTATCTGTTTGACAGTCTCATTACCTGTCTGTCTGTCTGATTGCCTATAACTGTCTGTCTGTCCCACCTGTAGATTTTACTTGACAGGTGATTAACTGTGGTTTCGCCTATCTTTGCCTCTATCTATCTACCTGTCTGTCTATCTGTCTGTCTGTCTGTCTGTCTGCCTATATTCCTGTATACAGTATGTCAGTATGCGTCTTTATGTAGGCTTGCCTCTGCAGACACGTCTTAAAGCGCTTACAGCTGTGAGACCGCCTCAGAAGGCCTGGCTATACCAGATCCTTCTGTTTGGCCACAGATAACAGCTGAATGCCCTGTTAATTCATCCTATATCACCCAGCACCCACCCCAGAACCCTCCCAGCCCTGCTCCCAAGAGCCTCTTACCGTAAGAGATGCTACGTACAGTATAGCTCCATCTCCTTCTACGAAAGCTGCTGAGCTCAGAAAAGTGAATTGGTCACACATTAGGGAGCAGGGGGACTTTATACGGTGTACTGTATATGCTTCTGTTCCGACTGCTCCACTCCATCAAACGTAGCATTATGGATTTAGAGAGATAAGCTGTAGTTGAGGAGTGGCTAATACAAACAGGAGAGGATTATTTTGTGTCTGTCTCATCTGGGAGAGCTTCTTGGCAGCCTAGCAGCAGTAATATGTGTAGTCACTCAGTGTGTGTCTGCAGTCACACTTGTGGCTGGATGACCAAACTGCTTTTACGTACATTTTTTGTTTTGTTTTTGTTTATATCTTAGACAATGGGCTAGTACCCATAATGAATATATAGCTCACACATTTGGTGATGATGCTACATGTTTTACATTTTACAAATGATTATCTCAACGCTAATATACACCATTTACCATGTCATGTCATGAACATATTGCGCAAAACATCTTCTGCTGTATCTGCTGCGGTCATACGGGCCATTCTCTATATGGCCAGTAGATGGCAGTCACTTTGCGTAAGTGATTCCAAATAACATAAAACGCAAATGAGTCAACCTTTCCTTAATAATTAACATGTCTAAGATTTCCAGGGCACAACAACAGAAAATAAAGTAATTGAATTAAAAGTTTATTATAATATTATACATATACATAATATATTATAATATTATACACTATTATAATTTAATTTAAGACCTTGGAGTATAATGCATTGAAAGTGTTAATTTTAAATAACTTAATTTTCCTAGAATATTTCCTAGGTCGAGGTGAAGGTAAGACACTAGACACCCTGTCCACAAGGTGGCGATAGAGTTTATGAAATTACAATTAACTACTGTATAATACAGCGTGCACGTTCTACATGAACGACACAGTAACTAAACAGGATCAATCTTTGCAAGTAAGTGTACAAAAATAATGTAATGCTTTTAAAAATTGAATTATTTCTTTTAATCTGTAAAAATAATGGTGGAAGAGAGAGAGAAAAAGCAAAACAAATTCACAATTTGAATGATGAAATATGGAGAGGGGCAATCTGATTTCCCGACGCTAATGAGTAGACCTATGCAATTTACAGAATTCATGAATACTGACATTAACATTATGAAAATAATATTACTTTCCCTCTGGTGAGAGTGGAGCAAACTTAAAAACGCAGTAGTTTTAATATTTCTTTTCCATTTCATCCATCTGTATGAATTACAACTGTTTCAGATGTGCGTTGAGAATGAAGCAGGCCGTCTACATGGTCATGTTAGGTGATTGCCAAGTCGGAGTTACAATTATTATTAACCTTTTGAAATAATCCACTTACATCTTATTTTCAACCATTTCCCCCGAACGCCTTACGCTTGCTGCAGGAAGCTAAACTGTCTCTCTTTGAAGAACCCTTATTTCATCAAGATAATCAAGCTGATTATTGTTACTGTGTGTGTGTGTGTCTCTCTCAGATGGAAGAGGGTGCACAGATCAAACCGCTTGCATGAATATATTTGTGTGTATGTGTGCGTGCGTGCGTTGGGGTGAGAGAGGGGGGTGGGGTAGGCTCTACAGGTGGGTGTCGTCTCCAGGGTGTGGGAGCAGAGGATTATGGGTAAGGGAACTATAATCAATATCTTGTGAATTATTTACAGCTTCCTCCGCAGCTCTCTCTCTCTCTCTCCTTGTCTTCTCCCAGGCCGTATGTGGGGGTTGGAAGGGGGGAGCAGCCCTGTCTGGTCGCGGCCTCCCTCCTCCATTACGGAGCTGAGACCAGGTATCCTGACTGACCAATCCCAAGCCCCGCCCCTTTCACCTGTCCAACCTTAGTTACTGTAACCAGGTTGGACCAAACAGCACAGTATGGCTATAACAGGACGACAGACAGGTGAGACGGCGCTTCTGTGTGTACTTTGTGATGGAGAGAGAGGGGGAGGGGGGGGGAGAGAGAGAGAGAGAGAGAGAGAGAGAGAGGGACCTCTAAATGAGGGAGATGGAGAGGGGGAGAGAGAGAGAGAGAGAGGGATGGATAAGAGGACAGAGAGAGCTCTGCTAATGACAGGGCAACTCTGCATCACTGCACTGACTAATGAGCACTCCGACAAGGGAGCTTAACGTACGCGTGTGCGTGTGTGTGTGTGTGTGTGTGTGTGTGTGTGTGTGTGTGGTCAGCAAGCAAGTGTGCATGTGTGTGTAAGTCCACGAGCCTTTGTGGGTCTAAGGGAGTTATCAGTGTGAAAACATCTGCAAACAAGGTGGTCATGTGTGTGTGTGTGTGTGTCAGGGCGAGGTTTTGTTCTTTAGTTGTATTTTAGTTAAAAAGGTGCACACTTCCCGAGCAGGTTGCAGCCAGTGTTGGCAAAACGTTTTTGGTTTGAAAGCTCATGTGCCTCTCTGGGACATTGGGATAGGAGCCGGAAGTGAGGGTCTCGCCAGCAGAAGTTTCAAATGTTCAATGGTCACACGGTTCCAGGAGGTGCTTGGTGGGCAATTTGATTTGAATTAGATGCATGCAGACGCATAACTGCAATTTTTGGTCATTAGTAGTCAATACATGCATCAGTTTACATGTACAATATCATTCATAGGGTACTTTTAGTATTTGCGGCTGACTTCCGAGAACTGTTTTTAAGGTTCAACGATCCGCCATTGCTGTGCAACGGTCCATTGGAGTGAACAGAGTTGACGCGACTCTCTCTCCTACATGGCTCTGGCTGAGGTGCGTGCGTGGTTGACAGCTCCCTCTATCCTTTATTGCAAAGCTGCCCACACATTTGTGGACAACTGCGTTTCAAACAAACAGTGAGCAGAGACAGATGATTGGAGCCGAGCCTGCTCTATTGCACAAGCATGGAGAGCACAACGATTGGCGGGAGTCAAATGTGTTGTTAGCACGAGCATGTTCAGAGTCCTGCGCGCTGGTGTAGGCCACGGGTGTGCCAGAGTGTGCCTGTGCCACCCAAAGAGGCAGCTTGGCACACCCAGAAATGAAATGCTTTTTGTTATAGCCTTATTAGAAGGTTTTGTACAGAACGTACGCTATTATGATTTAATTACTCATTAATAATAGCCCAATAGTTCCATCAGTTTTGTCATTTGCGGTCTGCTGTGTTAGTGTAGATTCTTGTCCAGTTATCTTTTATTTCCGTCAAATAATATCAATATCCGCATTTAAAAGTGTAGTCAACATTGCTGTGAGCCGTGTAGGCATATGCTTTTTTTTTATTTAGTCGACACGTCTAGTAAATAATGATTGCACGTTGACGTTTAAAACAACAACCAAAGAATGGACTATAGCGGTGTTCGTTGTGGCACACCGAGTTTATCAGAGGCACACAAACAGTCTTTTTTTTTGCACGCTACAGGTCCTGCGCTCTAAAATGTGACTTGAATATTGGACTTGTCCGAGTTTCAGACTTCCTTCAAGTCTTGGTCCTCACTCAGACTCTGTAAAATAGGTCTCTTTGTAATGGTGAATGTCGATTACAATTACAATTAGGCAATTTAGCCCATTGTTCTGGGCAGTGTTATATGTGCGCCTACTGTACATTTGCGGAGTAAAAAATGTGTGCGTCAAGCGGAGAAGTGGTTCATCATAGTTTGGGCCCCCGTCATCTGCTCAAGTGTGTCCGTGAGCTACAGTAAAAACCACTTCTTTTTGAGCGCTGTTGTGTTACCCATCTTGTTTCTATCTAGCGGCAGTACGTACTGTAGAGGTTAAATACATCTACATACTGTCAGCATTGACCGCTACACTACGGGTTGCATTGGCACGAAGTTGAAAAGGTCACCTGCACTCCAAAACTCATGCATAGACCCGAAGCGGGAGTTTGGACAAGATAAATAGGGTGCCACGGACTCATGGGGCAGTTAACGCGTTTGTTTTGGGAGGGAATTCAGAGAAGACAGATGTTTGGAGAAGGTCATTATCGCATTCGCTCGACGGATAGAGCAGAAGTCTCCTGTGGTGTCATCACTGCCCGTTAGTGAGATTTCTTGAATGAAATGTATTTAATGCTATGAAATTTTAATAGGCATTAATACTGGAATTGGTCTTCTCAAGCTTCAGTGAAAAGAATCAGCGGAACATGAGGCCCTTTCAATGTTGTTAAAGGCATTCTGGAGACAGCATGTTGATATTTTACCTTTTTATCAGAAACAAAAATGCCTCTGTCATTGATGTTATGACTACTGGATAACATATGAGTGGGGGAGAAACCTGTGCAAGGAAAAAAGTTATGCACTTTTAGCATCAGAGAGCATTACTACGGTAACAAACAAACAAACTGTTCTATGCCTTGAAGCCTGAACAAAGCTGATTTCAGAGTAATTTCTGCAATGACAGTGAGGCCAATGTAATCACGGCATCTGCTGTAAGTTAGAAGTTAACAAATATTGTGGCATGTGTGCCCGGAGGGATATGTGCCAATTTGCCAGTGTACACCATGACAACCTCCATGGCATATGGACAACAAAATAACATAACGTATGTATAGTTTACTGTGAAACCGCAACCAACACCCCAAGACATCTTTTTTCTTATCTCCAAAAAACCTGCTTGTGCTTCTAATTATACATTTGAAAAGTTACTGACATTATGAAGGTCATACAGTACATTATAATATAATATATTGTCACGGGGTAAGTGGATGAGGTGGCAGAAACCAAACGCAGGTTGGGTTTAGAGCAGGGGTGGGCAATCCTGGTCCTGGAGGGCCGCTGCCCTGCATGTTTTAGATATCTCCCTGCTCAAACACATGAATGGGTCGTTATCAGGCTTCTGCAGAGATTGATAATGACCAATTCATGTGAATCAGCTGTGTTGGAGAAGGGAGATATCTAACACATGCAGGGCAGCGGCCCTCCAGGACCGGGATGGCCCACCCCTGGTTTAGAGCAACAAATGTAATCAAACACAAAAGCACAGACAGCATGCACTCACCAATACAGCAAACAATAACCGACAAGGACAGGGAGAAACAGAGGGCTACGTATACTCAAGCTAATTAGGGGACTGGGCACCAGGTGTGTGTAATAACAAGACACAAAGAGTAAACGAGTGAAGGGAAACCCCAGGAAGCATGGCAGGGCCATCAAACCCTGACATGGATAATATTTGTGTATATGCATCTATTTCTGCTGTATATGTTCTGATAATAAAAGGGTATCAGTGGGTGGGGAAGTGGTCAAGCCTGGAGAGCAATCGTTTCACTTTGTATTGTAATTTTGTGTGTGTTTTAGGACCCTCTTGAAAACGAGATGGCTCATCTTAAGAGGTTTTTCCTAATAATAAATGTACATATATCAAGTAACTTGTTATGCTGGGAAGGTTTTGAAGATGTGCCATCTGCACCATATCGTGCGTCAAATCTTTGTTCTGTCTTTAACATCACTTTACACTGGCCTATGTGGTTTTGAACAATATAGCAGCAAAACAGCTATTTTATATGGCAATATACAGTGGAGTAATGACATCACACTCCGTCTGTGTGTGTTATGATTTAAGATCCTCTGTTCTTCCTTTTATATAGCCGGGCTGGCTGCGCGTGCATGTGTGTGTGTGTGTGTGTGTGTGTGTGTGTGTGTGTGTGTGTGTGTGTGGCCCACAAAGCTTTCGTAGTGTGCCATCCAGTGGCAGAAAGTCATATATAACCACTTTAAACCTTTACATGTTAAATTGTTAACATGATTGTGTCCATCAATCACAGCACCTGTGTGACTGCCGTGTGCAGATAGATGCCACTGATGTTTCCATTGACCTAATAAAGCCATTACAAGGACTATCTAGCCCCCCCACACACACACACACGCATAGTATTTTAATGCCTAATTCCTAATACCTCTTGTACTTACTCCCACTACCACGACACTAATGCTTGTTAGCGGTGTTTAGCCCGGCGTGTGATAAAGCTCTCAGTGCAAGGAGAAATATTTGTTCACCAGTATTCCCTGTTCAGTGGGGGGGGGGGGGACTCCTACAAACAGACTGGCAGGCCGCTGCACCCTCTACGTCCCATTGCTACCTCAAATTTCTCCTTTGCTGAAGCAACCGGTCAACGGCAGGCGGGGAGCTGTGATATCCACGCGGCTATGTGGCGAGCCGCTGTAGCCGCCGTAGACTATTCACCTGCGTCAGCGGGGAGAGAGATGGTATGAGAAGAAAAGGTTGACGGCTCGGTTGCCGTGTTGACTGGACAGGTGATTTATATCTCCGTCACCCGTGATGACCACCTGCTGAACGATGCTGCATGTTTCTCCTGTTTGCCAAAGAACGGGTTGAATGAAGGGGAACTTTTTGTTTTTGTCTGGACGGTGCCCCTAGTGGTTGAAAAGTGGCATTTACGGACACTGGTGTGAAACTCCAGAGTGCTTAAGCCCCCGCACACCTCTCTACCCTCCCTCACTCAACAGCGCTCATAGGTCCACGTATCTTTACCGTGCCCACTATACCCACACACATTCCATGCACACCTTTGAACACGGGCTTTTGTTACAATATGTCCTGTACGTGCAGAATGAAGCCAAACAAATCTCTCCTCGCCGGATAGGTCTGTTTTATCTGTCGCCATCACGAACCTGTTGTGTTTTCCTAACCGACGCTCTGACTGCGGCACAATTAATGGCCTGCGATGTTCAGAGACGCGCGAGGACTTTCCAATTTTCCCCGGCGCACATTCCACGCCGCGTGCCATTACAAATGGGCAAACACTCCATATAATAGCACATCATTTAGCCAATGTCCTCCAGTGGCTAGCTCTGTGCCGACCATCAGGAGAGAGAGAGAGAAAAAGCCTCTGTGATGGAGCGCATTAATTACAACCGTCCACAGACAGCTATGATTACAATTTCACACGTTTGAATGGAGCGTAGGACCATTTGCCACAGAAGGCTACAGAGACACACCACGCGACTTTGGCGGTGGTGTGTTACTTTGTGCATGTGTACGTGTGCGTGTGTACGCGTGCATTCATAATTCACCCGAGGACTGCGGCCGCCGCACAAGGGATGCGGACGTCCGTGACAGCTTCGCTTGTGCTCATAAGCGACGTGTTGTAATTGCATGCAAATGGGCCTAAATTTGTATCTTAGCACATCTTCATTAGTGCGTTTCACGCACGCTGCCGCCTTTCGATGGAGGGACAATGGAGTGTTGAAGTTAATTCTTGGTAGGGTGGTTCTGTTTTCATATTGGACAACTTTAATTAAGCGATAGATTAAGTTTGGGGGTGGGGAAGGGGTGTTTAATGCGCTGGCTCCTGTGAGTGCTCTAATAAACAGCGGAAATGAGTCAGTCTGTGGATTTCATAATGGGGTTGAAAATAGACACTGGCGTCTAAATTTCCTGCATTAGCCCCTAACTACTAAAAATGATCATTACTTAAATACACTTGCCGTGTTTTGTATTCCGACTGCTTTGCAGGTAATCATCAGAAAGCATATTTCGCGTCGCTTTAATAAGTGTAATCATATGTTTTGTAATTGCAGAACGGGAGTGTATTTATGTGGAGAGCTGCGTTGATTGAGGTTACCGCGCTTCTGTGAATGAAAAACATGTTTTATTTCTTTCTTTTTTCTTTCTTCTATTAATAACCAGAATATGCAGATAATTATTAAAATGAAGAGGTACAAGGGTTATGTTTCAGTCCACCTTTGAAGGTGTCTCACAAATGTTGGGAAGGTTTTCACCAGTAAACTTAATACTCACTATAATGCCCTGGTGTGCATTTTATTCATTCCCAAAGGGAGTAAAACTTAAATTTTTCTCGTGTCTAGAATTGTTTTGACCTGTAATCCTCAAGATTATAGTGGCTAAACTGCCCACTGTGTGTTTTATATGTTTTTTATTCCCCCTACGTATCCCTGGTTGGCTTCTGGATACCCTTAGCCTGACATTCAGAGATCAAGGGGGTGTTTTTCTACTTTGTGTGTGTGTGTGTGTGTGTGTCCACTGCCCTTGGGCCAAAAACTACTCCTAGGAGGTATTGTGAGGTCATAGGTCACAGCAATTAGGAGACAGCCAAAACCATTAATTAGCAGATCCACCGTATATTGTATTGCTATGCTAGCATTGATATAGCCCAGACCCATTGAGTGTAACCTTTTAGACGATTTTCCAATCTCATCATTTTCCTATTAGGGCTAAGTCACACTAATTATGGGATGGCTTTTTTTCCCCCCTCTTTCTGCTGGACAACGGCGGACAGAAAATCCCCAGCGTGGCCGCGGCGTTAAAAAACAGCGCTAGACAAAAGAGCCAGGCCTCAGAGCCGATAACTTTTGCCTTGAGAAACGCTCTTTCAACTGCGCGACCCCTCCAATCCTCCCCCACCGTGTCTCTTGAATTCACATCATCCCCCCCAGCACCCCTTTCCACACCACCTGTGATCAGAGCCCGCCTTGAGCGGTTTGATTTTCCACCTTGTGCCTTCCAGCCAGGCTGTGAACTTTCAAAGACGGACCGGCTAAAAGCCGTGCTTGGAACTTGGACGGGGGGAAGGGGGATCTCAAATCTTCCCCTTTATCCCCCATCCTCCCCCACCTGAGGCCCAAAAGCTCTGTGGTTGGGGGTAAAGGGGTTGGCGGGAGCAACGAGGTGGCCCTAGGTGTTGTTTATTATGGGTAATAATGGAGATCATCGAGGTTGCCTGTGGGGAGGGGCGGGGTAGGGGTGTCAGGAAAGAGACAGTGATGTCTCTATTACTGTAAGCAGTCATTAGTTTATAGTGTTAGCCTCGAGTGTGTGCTTGAAGCCGCTTTGTATTCAAGTCATCGGGGACGGAGTGAACACACACTGCGAGACACCCCCCCGCCCCAGACCCCCCAAGCAGCTAGACCCGCCGCGGTGCCGCACCTCTCGTAACCCGGGATAAGCGGCGACACGACACTGCGGATGCCTTTTTTTTTTTTTGCCGCGGCGACGCCGTGATTGACAGCGTGCGGCGATAAAAGCGTAGAGGAGTGGCGTTGAAGGATAGGGGGCCCTCTGTGATGGAGTGCTCATGACTACGAGTAGCTATTGAATCCTCTTTTTAATCTGTCCGTCAAGGTTATTGAAAGTGCTGTCTTCGGTATTGGGCGGCGGCCTTGGACCAGCCATGACACGCGGGCACGCGCACGCACGCGCACACACACAGCAGGCAGAGTCGTGCGCTATGCGACACTGGCTAGGGCATAACGCGTTTGATTTTATGTGAGTGTGCGTGACAGATGACTGACGGATGACAGATATCTAATAGGCCACTCGAATCCAATCAAAACAAAAAAAAACACAGGCTGGATTGATCTATATACAAGGTAGAATCTCGATATTGACACCTTGCCACGCATTGTTTCTGTGTAACAAACAACGTTCTGTGCAACAGGCTGTGGTATTGGCCAAAGTTCGGAGCAGGGACTCAAAAGCCAGACCCCTTTTTAAAAATCAATCTTCATCAAATGCTGTCAATGGGATTCTCATTAGGATGCAAGTACACTTGTAAATAGTACTGCATTGTACTGAACTACAGTGACAGTTGACTGACTGGAAGTTGAGAGCTTGTCACCATATTGAATCTTAATGAAATGAGGCGAAAAGTGTCGAATTGACGCCCTGGTTTCAAACCACCGCCTGTGTGTCGCCCCGTGATCTGGGTGCCATTGAACGAAATACGCAATAATCGATCGAGCGACATCATTGGTTTATCCTTTGGAAGAACAAGACAAGCGAGCGACATTCAACACTTCCTGGAAAAATGTTAATTTAAAAACCCGTCAATGAATAATATCCAGAGCCATATGAAATGCATGACCAACCAATTGGAACTAAATGTAATTAAGATCCGCTCTAGGTTCATTTGGTCAGTAATGGCATTAAGTATGTACAGAACAGCCCCTTTTCTAAATATCAATCCATTAAGTCTGTGTTATTAAAGCACGATATACTGAAATTAGGCCAAGCATATACACATTAAAAATAATTAATAGACAGCACAGTTTATTTTTCTTAGGAAGACACTAATATGCCCAAGGCATTAGCATTAATTGTCTCTTGAAAATAAACTTTTCCCCCCTCCATCAGAATATTCCATATGCTTTGGTCAGTATGGCTTAGAGACAAAGCTATTTTTTTTCCTCTTCTTCTTTCAGAACAAAAATTAAAAGCCTTTTTTTGAGATTCACGCTTTGGTAAGTAGCAACATCTTGAAATCTGGCACCTAGCCAAGAGACATAACCTTCTCTCGTCTATTCATTTGGTATGAAAACTTGGTCACAGACTGCCCTTAAAAAGGAATAATTTTCAAACGGAAAAATTGTTTTGTTATCCCGTTGCAAGGCTACTTTCTATCCACAGAGTCCTGAAATTACTACATCAACTACTGTGGATTTTCAAAGCTTCCATCTCGTATCAATGCGACTAACTTAGCATGTATTCAACTTTGTCTGCATTTGTAATGGACTATTCATCCATTACTGTGTGACGTAAGCTGTGAAGATGTAAAAAAAAAATCTTTGTAAATGTATTCTTTTATGCAAAAAATAAATTAAGATTTTTACTTCTGTCCCTGAACTGCTAATGAATATTTCTAAAAGATAAATCTTGTTCTCTTCAAATCGTTGGGGTTTCTTCTATAAAACTACAGTATTACTTTTGACTGTATTGTTTTATTGGTAAGCCATGCAAGAACGCGTAGGTCTGAATGCAAAGTGTTGCCATATTCGTGCTAACAGTTTACAGAGGCAATTATAAGACGTTTACTTATGACTGTGTGTGTGTGTGTGTGTGTGTGTGTTTTACAGTATGCACGCTCACAGACATGTTTGACTTAAAGGGAGCTGGTGCCCAGAGAACATTTTCAAAGCTCCCTAGATGGTCTCAAATTAGAGAAAGCCCATCGTGGCTTCACCCTCATGGTTTTCTAATAGCGTTTATAGGTGTTATAGCGGGCCGTATTTATGGGCCGTCGCTTGGCGATGCTCAAGCCTATGAAAAGGACAGTGGTACAATAGCCTCACACTGACTGTGACAGGGCAATTAATGAGCCTTCAATGGAAAACAGTCATTACATAGGTCATCTACGGAGTGTAATTAGAAACGTGGCGCGGATTCTCGGCTTCATTGAGGGTGTTGCATCCAAAGAGGCGACGCAATCAATGGCGAGTTGCCGTGACGATGTCAGTTGATGGATTTCGGTGGGAAAAAGGTGAATGTTTACAGCGGTTTGTGAACATTCACCTTTTTCTAGGATGGGCTAAAATGGCTAACAGCAGTTGCGCCCGATTCCATGTCTCTCTCTAACTCTCTCTCTCTCTCTCTCGCACACACACACACGCACACATACACACACACACACACACACACACACACACACACACACATTAATATCATCCACAAGGTTTGATAGATGTGTCACATTGGGCGCTGTGAATGGGAGCCAATTATATTTATAATGTCAAATGTGTTGCAGAAATTAGCTTCAGTGTTATTATGTAGAAGCTAATTGCGAGGAAATGCTAAAATGATTTAAATCACCGGGGCTATTTCAAGACATTAGGACATTCTGAAGATAGCTCTGGAACTAACAATTTGTACCACCCGTTTTTATAATTACATTTAATAGGTTGTCTTATCAGCACTCTAAAAGTGGATTTGGATTATCGCTGGCCATACCCAGACCGACAGAACAAAATTGTATTTTTCTCCCCCTCCACTGATGGGTGGCGTCCGATCTGCTGGTATAGAGGACTGGAGCGCGATAATATTCTAGGGGTTAAAGTCTTGGATTGCCTCTTCAAAAGGTAAAATGGAGCATGGGAGGGGGGTGAATGGGGGTGACACGCTTTGTGTTTTCAAGCAGGCAGTTTGGGAGGTCTACTATTGGCATTCAGTACCACTTAACTCGGTGCAATAGATTTCCTACTGTATGCCACATGAGGCACACATGCAGCGCGCAAATACTCGGCCCCATTCTGACGACACTGACCTCGCCGTTGTGCGCGCTATGAGCATTCAAATTGTATGTTAATTAGCGTATGGCGGGGGGGGGTGTTGGCTGGAGCCGTGCGTTGCTATTAAGTGAACACAACACGTTTCAGGCGCCTATTAACACCAAGGGCCCAAACTCTTGAAAACAGCACCATGAATTATATATGTTGGGATCCCTCAGCTCCACATATAGCATGAATGCACCCCATTGTCCCCATAAAGGCCATTTTGTGAAAAGGTCCTAAGCATTGAATACACTCTATATAGGAAATTGTTTATGCTTTTTGAAAGGAGGGAGGACCTTCTACAGTACACATCGATTCAGATTGACGTGATGGGACACTAAACAATGAATTGATATGTCCATGTTTACATGTATGCGCTTGTTTTTGTTGCATGGCATCGACCTTAAACCTGTCAATACTGATTATATTGAATCGAGTGGTTCAGTGAGAGCTGTCAATAGCATGTCAACTGAAACGTTTGTGGATGTACAGTATGATCCCCCCCATCTTGCATTTTGTCCAGAGCATACATTGAAAATAATTATACATTTTCAGTGTATTTGTACATGATACATTTATCGGATGTTTTATAGCTTGTTGCTACAGTAGGTTAGCCCTCTTAAAAATGAATAGGAAATACATACAGTCAATGCATGTTAATTAAGAAGACAAGGATCACAAAAGGCTGCAGGATAGCTTCATGCTTGAAAATAGCATCACATCGTCAAGCATATACATAAATACACCCGTGTAACCTTTATTGTAGCCCACCTGGTGTAAAATAGTCTTACTCTGTAGGGTACAACCCAAAGCGACAATCTTTTGTAATAGTTCAGCAACATTCCACGACCTTTACCTGTGAAGTGTGTTTGGATTTACCTGAGGTTTTGCCGTTATTTAAACAGCAGATGTTTACAGTTTATTTAGTCTGGTGTATCATCTTCTGTGTTACTTGTTGAGTCACCTTCATTTTCTCTCCAGGGATGAATAGTCTCTCTCTCTCTCTCCCTCTCTCCATCTAGCTGGAGAAAGAGGCTGAAGTGTGTCTGTGTGTTTGTGAGCCTGTTTTGAAAGCGCTCGGCATGGGAGACATATCCGTATTCTGTTAGCGTATGGTCGGCCGGGGGCTCGGGACTTGCTGTCCTCCACACCCGAAAGCCTTTATCCACAGGTGTACAATCAGCAACATAAGCAGCGGACCCTTTATCCCTAAAACCACATCATCTGGTGGGCCGGCCGCGCAGACTCCTCGGGGTGCTGCTCGGAGTTTAGAAAAGGAGATTAACCGGCGAGACTTGCTGATGCTATATAGAACATCCATGGCAGACTCGCTGTTTAACCTCCGGGTGGAATTAGAAATGGAAACTCTCCCCGCTTTACGGCTCTCCTGTGAAGACGCTATTGTACGACGTGTAATGTGTGCAGTAGCAATAAACAAGCCGGCCTCGTTTAATAATGGTGTAAACTGAACCTTCTCCCCCTTAGCTAACGCTCATACTGTACACCCCCGTTCTCCACATTATAGATTTGTCACATTTATTTTTCACGTCTGAACATTGTATCGACGTCTTTTGATCGTCTTAACTGAGAAGCAATTAGGTCCGCTACTTTATGCTATATGCTATACATACACATGAGTATTTGTTATATTACCTATGTTTTATGTCGATTTAAACTGTTGGGTATGCACAGGAGGTGCTACAGTATTTTAGTATACATGCTAATAAGGATCCCCTTGACACACAGCCTGCTATTTATCAAGCTAAGATTAGCTCAAATGCATCTATGACAAGTCATGCTGCTGAACTGCTGTAAACTTTCTCGTATACCATTGAATGCTAATGTTGAAAACTTGACCCTGCAAAAATACTTGATTTACCTTTTTAAGTCTTTATTTACATTACATTTATTCAAGCAGCTTGTTTAGAATTATACTGAGAAAGTGTACATTATAATCATCTGCTAAGAAAGTAATTTGTATTTTTTGCCAAAATAATAGACATTTATGTATGTCATGTTTTAGTATGTGTAGTAGTAATGGAATACAAATCTGAAAATTATGAAATAATAATACACATCAAAACAAAAAAAAACGTCTTGTTTTGATAAGGGGAAAACTGTTGTTTTCTATGTGCTGCTTTTACCCTACTGAAGTAGCTACACGATACTTTTATACCTGTCCATTATGAAAGGTGTGTGTATGTGCTTCATTGACAGGCGTTAGGATGTATGTGTGTGTGGGGTGCGATGGGGAATGTATGAAGCAGGCTTGGTAATGAGTTGGCCTTGATTTGAAGGCAGTAGCAATCAAGCTCTGTTGGCAGTTAATTCTATGTTTCATAATGTGCTCACACACACCAGCACGCACGAAATACGCAAACGTGCACAAGAATACATGCACGTGCGCACACACACACACACACACACAATACAAGCGCACGAACATACAAAATGAATACATGCGCACAAACGCATAGGCACATGCCCACATACTATGCATACATGCGCACAAACGCATAAGCAAGCATGGGCACACGACACACACACACACACACACACACACACACACACACACACAAACACACACACGTGCACACGCATGTCAACACAAAGGGCTCTGTCTCTGCGTCATTAGCCATTCCAGACGTGGGGTGATCAACAGAAGCAGTCTGGCCTGAGACAATTAGAGACCCCGGAGGTGGTCGCACATCACAATGAGCCCCCCGGCCATGATTAAAGCATCTCCCCTCTCTCTCTCTCTCTCTCTCTCTCTGTGGTCATGTGAAGGGTGGAGGGGGAGGGGGGGGGCTAGTGAGAGCAGCGAAAGCCAACCATACTTGGGTTCAATCGTTGCGCTGCATTTACGATTAGCAGGATTCTACTGCTTCTTACTGGAGGTGTCAGAGCAAGCAGTCAATGGCAGCCATGTTAATAACTAACACTGTAAACAAGTGTTTGCTGTAACCAAGTCAATTTGGAAACAGGAAACTTCCACCAAAGCCAATTTATTTCATTAATGTGGAACTCGTATCCTTTTAAAGTATTTGCTGTAGTCTCATCTCCTCTTTTACTCTATGTCTGACTAGGTGCAACCATTTACCATAAGCATGCTCAACAACCACTCAATCGCAAATGTATTATGATTGAATATTTCTATTAATTCAGCTAAACTGTTGAATATATTTTCCTTTATTTCACCTACAGTAGCTAAGTAGTTTGAGACTAGATAGATTTTTATTAGTGTTTGTATGATATAACCACTGTAGCTATTAAGAAACACTGAATATCTGCTATTAAGCCGTGGATCTCTCGTTTATTGATCAATAAGTGGTGATAAAATGGAGCGTTAAAAACAAAAGAATTCCTGTGACTCTAAGAGGCTCTTTTGGGAGGATTTGTATTTCTACTGAAAATGCTTCAATCTAATCCCATTGGGGCAAGAATATCTAATATCTCTCAATGATGTCATCAAGAGATTACAGTATCTTCGCTATCTGCTATTGTATAGGGTTGAATCTTACCTGTTCTCTGGTTGCCTCAAATATTGTCTGTCACATAATCATGTGCTCTAAAATCTCCCTGTCTCGAGGGAGCGTGTAGCTAACCTTTTTCACATGTGGCCCGGGAGTGTTGAATTCCCGTCCTCACAAGCGATTTGAGATCATGTGGCTGATTAGATTTTAAGTGGCAGCCGTGTGCACACACTAGGCTACTTCTAGTTTTAGTTTATGAACATTTTGCATCATAACTTAAAAGTATGGTCAGTCATTCTCGCTAACTTCGAGCTCAATCAAAACAGTATCGCCGGGGACCGCGGTGGCGCCTCACACATGCATTGTGAAGCAAAGCGTAGTGCTGCGGCTTTGTTGATGCGAGCGGTATTCACCACTAGGTTTATGTACAGAGCCAGGGCTGTGTAGAAGTGCCAGGTTGTTTTTTTCAACACGCACAGGGAACGGTGATGACCTTTGACCTTCGTAGCTTTTGGATATATACATTGTCATTGTACTCTCTTGCTGAGTTCACTTATTACTTCAACTCATAAATAATTAGATAACTCCTTCTCATCTTATGGATTTAACAATGTAACAGCATTTGGAGGCAAATAATGCAATGTGAATGATAATGATAATACTCAGGTATATATACAATATAGAAATAACCTGCACAAAATTGGAGGTTTTAAAACATATTCTCACACTGGAACTTTGTTACTTAAACACAAGCTGCATTTTTTCTTGTGTGTGTGTGTGTGTGTGTGTGTGTGTGTGTGTGTGTGTGTGTGTGTGTGTGTGTGTGTGTGTGTGTGTGT